>AWOL01S0063263.1:1102-96773 GCA_000715115.1 Nicotiana otophora
TACGCTTTCTCTAGGTCAATAAACACCATGTGCAGATCCTTCTTCCTCTCTCTGTATAGTTCCACCAACCTTCTAACAAGGTGTATAGCTTCTGTAGTCGAACGACCCGGCATGAACCCGAACTGGTTGTCGGATACAGACACCGTCATCCTCACCCTCGCTTCAACCACCCTCTCCCACACTTTCATGGTATGACTCAGTAATTTGATACCCCTATAATTGTTACAACTCTGGATATCACCTTTGTTCTTATATAATGGAACCACCGTGCTCCACCTCCACTCATCCGGCATCCTCTTCCCCTCAAAAATACTATTAAACAACCTAGTCAACCACTCCAAACCTGCTCGCCCCACACACTTCCAAAATTCCACCGAAATCTCGTCTGGACCGGTCGCTCTGCCCCTACTCATCTTACGCATAGCTTCCACGACCTCCTCAACCTCGATACGCCTGCAGTACCCAAAGTCACAGTGACTCTCGGAATGCTCCAATTCGCCTAGCACAATATCCCGATCCCCTTCTTCATTCAGAAGTTTATGAAAGTAAGTCTGCCATCTCCTCTTAATCTGGGCATCTTCCATCAATAAGGAAAAGACTGAGAATTTAACAAATGAGAAATTATAGAAAGGTAACAACACAACAAATAGAGGTAAATAACAGGGGCGCTCTCGAGGAATCGTCTGATAGTCCCAAAAGTAAATACACAACGGGAACTCTCATGTTGTGTATTTACCTTCCTAACAGACCAGGTACCAGTGAGCTAGCCCGTGAGTGGAGACTTCAAGGTATATCTGCCAGCGTCCGCAGACCTCGGAGTTCCTCTCTATCTTTATTATGTTGTTTTCCTTATTCTCATTAGACTCTGATGTATAGTGATATTTAGTAATTCTCTTTAGAGCCTGTGATTTATTTATAACGAATTTTGGGAGTTGTAATTATTTTGAATCACTGTTTTATTTATTTCAGATGTTGAGATTTGAGTTTTAAGTTTATATTCAGTTATTCTGAATAATTGTTAGGATTACCTAGTCTTAGAGATTAGGTGTCGTCGCGACATTCTACAGAAGAAAATTGGGCCGTGACATAAAGTCAATTTGCCAAGAATTTAATAAAGTGGGACTCAATATCCACTTTTCAAATTTTAAAGAGCTCTCATACAAATAGTGTTTGTTGTGTGACTCATAAAATAAAATTTCTCAAGGTTTGCTTGAACGAAGTATCATAATGGTGATGTTCATCTAATCTCACAGTTCAACTAAAGAAACCAAAGACGATAACTTTGCTGACGAGTTTCGAAGTTTAAATTTCATATTGTTTTGTCGCATTCCTTTGGATTTAGCATCTTTCTATTATTCAAACATTGGTTATACACTTATACTAATGGTCCAACAGCTCTAATCGAATTAACGACAAGTCATAATTATATAGGCAGCTAAATCATTGTGTATAATATCAAACTAAATTCCTAAGAGAATCTTGGGCGTGGACCAGCCTGAAATTACATGAATAATTTCGTTGAATCCTTATCATACCAAATTCTATTATTAGCTGTAAGAAACGACGTAGTGACAAGCTTAAATCCTATTGACAGTCCATTGGGGGGCCCTGAATGACATTATCTTATATCAGCAGGAACGTACAAATAAAAACTTTTGTTTCTAGTGCGTACAAGACAATCAACGAGTGAAGTATATTTGGAGTTCTCAAATGAAATCTATATTCAGCAGCATAATATTATTCTTCTGTTCGATCATGATTTAGAAATGACTTAGGAATTTCGTTGTACCCCTCACTCTCACTCAGAGTGTTAATGAATATTTACAAATCAACTAAATCGATTGAACCAAATCGTACTGAATCGATTATTAAATTTTTTTTACTAAAATCATAAGTTTTTACATAAATCTATAATTATATTGATAATTAGATAGATTTTTGATTTTATCAAAATAAATCAAAAATTCAAACCGTATCGAAGAAATTTATACATTTTTCATAATAAGAAAAATATATTTTTTATACTAAATATAATAATAACAAAGCATTAAATCTTTTTCCTTAGGCCTTGGGATTATGAAAACAGTTACAAACTAATAAGTAATAAAAAACCTAAAGTCTCAACTTACAAACCTATTCTGCTACTCCTATTAAAACTAAATAAGTTCTAGCATATTCAGTAGCAAGCCACAAGGTATTCCAATAATCTTGAGTAGAAAGCCACAAAGTATTTGTAATGACCCGACCGATCATTTTGTATATTTGAGTCCCGTTTTCTCTTTTGAAGCTTTTGTATGTGTATTTGTGATTTTATGACTTGCGGGGGATGATTAGTTTTATTTCGGAGAAATTTTGGGATGATTTGGACCATTTGATTCTTGGTTTCGAAGCATAAGTTGAAAATATTGACCTAGGTTTGACTTTTATAAAAACAACCTCGGAACGGTATTTTGATGGCTCTGATAGGTTCATATCGAGATTGTAGACTTGCCATATGCCCAGAATTGAATTCGAAGGTCCTTAGATTGATTTGACTTGTTTTGCCAAAAGTTAGCAATATAAGGTTTAGGAATTTCCTTAAGTTTGACCGTAGGTTAACTTTATGGCTATCAGGTTCAGATTTTTATTTTGGGACTTAGAATAGGTCTGTTTAGCTATTTGAAACTTGTCTGTAAAATTTGGTGTAACTCGGAGTTGGTTTGATAGGATTCAGATACTTGGTTGTGATTCTACTGATTCTTGAGTTTTCTTTTGAATTTGCGTATTGGTATCTGATTCGTGGTTCCTAATGTTATTCTGGCATTTTGAACGCGCGAGCGAGTCCATGTAAAATTTTTAGACTTGTGTAAATATTTGGTGTGGAGGGGCTCAATGAGTTTCAGACGTGTTTCAGAATTGTTTGAGCTGGTTTAAGATTTGCTGGTGTGCTGGAGGCTTTGGACCTACTATTAGGTGGTTCTAGACTTTACTTAGGTTGCTCAAAATGATAAAACTAGGCGACATTCCAAAAAGATTGGACTGCATACAATAGCAATAAAAAGCTCAAGTTAACCTCCACACATAAGCACGAAAGCACGCAATATGGTTAGGCAGTAGGCACAATTAAGACGTATTAGAAATATTAAGTCTTATAGACATGATTTTTATATGATTCAAGTATTATACAGGCAGTACTATAATTTCTGGACTAACGTATATGCGGATTAGAGCGTTACATGTCCTATAGACATGATATCTAATAGTTTACGAAATAATGTAGTGAAAACAATCCCATAATTTTGAATTAACAATGCTGATTTTATAGATATGCGTCTTACGCATATGACAGTACCTTATAGTCATGATCTCTAACAGTCGCATAACTAGGCAGTGAAGTCACTTGAAAATACAGGATTAGACTTGATTTTATAACACTTCATCCCTGCTATCTAAGTGAGGCAATATAAAAGCAGCATGAAACAGTTGATTAATTATTAAACTTTATAGCCATGGTATCTAGATTAGCAAAGGTATTGCATTGTTGTATCCTATAGGCATATTATCTAAGAGTGTTGAATAGTAGTCATGGAAATAAGTGTAGCATATTTTGCCAAGTTAAGTGAAGTGTGTGTGTGTGATTCCTATAGGTATGATTCCTATCAGTGTGTAACACAAGCGAAACAAATAAGGCATGCTGGACGTAATAGCAAATAGAATACATAGACCCTAGAGGCATATTTTCTACCCATTCATGCAAGTATAAAAATACCCCAGCCCCCTTTTATTAACTTCCCCATCATTCGTTATTACAAGTTATTACAGCCCAAATGAAATAATCAAATATGAATAATTACAGAAAAGACCTCTATAGGCCCAGTACAGATAACCCAGTATTGTTTTAGGCCTTCGACAGCTCCAGTAGACTCAAAAACCCAGCTCATAAGACCAACAGTAAGTGTGAATCCAACAGCCAAGCCCGAACGAAGGATTCACACATGATTACAAGCAACAGACTATATGTTGAACTAACTAACCCAGGAAGGAAGCCCACACACTTTTTTTCTTAAGGTTGTAAAGCTAAATATCACCAAGATGTATAGACAAATTCATGTGACATGTTGGCAGGACACACACACAAGACGAGTTCATGCTTGCATTTTAAGGGGACATGATTGATCATTCTGGGATAAAAGACTCTTTCAAATGAAGTTTCAAACACTAGCATGGTCAAAAACAGCTTAAGGCAATTTTCAAACAGGGGATCTGATCATGAAAGCTAAGGGAGCAATAGAGAATAGCCTCAATGTAGTAAGTTCAACATGGAAATTAACAATATAGGTTCATGGTCGAGCAATTACTTAACAAGAGAAAGTTATCATACTGAACATTAATCACAGTACAAGAGACAATATCAAACTTCAACAGTGAGAGAAGCAAGCATCAAATCTAATACTATGTTGCCATATGTGGTGAAAGAAGGTCAGTTGTAAGATTTATTCCTAAGGTCTTAACTGGTACTAAGGAGTGCATGATTGAGCAAGCCAGCAAATACACAATAGAATCACAAATGCATAATAACATGTCCTGATGAACAGCAGGACCAAAAGAGTAACAAGTTAGGAATGGACTAAATTACTTCCTAAGCATGAGTTTGGTTGACATAAAAATCTAGGACAGGGTAGGAAAGCAAACTCACGATTAAAAACAAACATCAGCATATCATAGAAAACTAAACAAGTTTATTAAAGCCAGAATTCTCAATATGCAAAGACACATTAAGAGCTAGATTGTCACATAAAGGTTGGATATTACATTTCACCTTACAGACTATAAGTATTATTAAACAACCCAGGATTGAACTAAGCATGGAACACACAGTAAATCTCACAATTAGCTAACATTATAGTAAAATATTGGTCGCAGTAGAGTATAATATACATTAGAACATATGAGTTAGTCTATCGTAAGGATGCAGAACAAAGTAGGGGATAAATTCAGGAAGAGTAGCAGGTAATAAGCATTCAAACATGCACATTAAGGTAAACATGCTTAAGAGAGCCAACAATCATTCATACTAAACATATGTAATAGACATATTAGAATTTTAGGCAAGTTCAAATGCTAGAAAACGTCAAAGTCACAAGACAATTTTAGAGCCAATAAGGCTGCAAACAGAGATGGCATACAAACATATTGACTCACAAAAATTTCACTGGCATGGGTGTACAGAATATGAACAAAAATGAAAGAGAATGAAACTGCGAAGGCCGAGGAACTTACCAGTTATCAAGTGATAAACAGATAAACAAGAAGAAAAATCTCAATAGTACTCCAAACGACAACAAAGAGCAGTAGAACCCAAAATCTTAGTGCGTCATAGTTCCCAAGGGTTTCATATGAACTCCGGGCGGTGCTCACACCAAGAAAGGTCAATTAGTCAAATTTTGGTGGCCTTGGCTTTCAGCCGGCCAAGAGCCAAAGTTCAGAACAATATGGAGTGAAGGAGTAAGAGAGTAATAGTGATTAAAAAATGTTCGTCCTAAGGGAATTAGGGGAGGGGTTTATATAGTGTTGAAATTGAACGAACAAATATGGAAAACAATCAATTAAGTGCAAATAAGGAAAGGAAACATCACATGCAAGTCAGAATCAGTAGAGGAGATGTAGAATCTCAAACCCTAGTTGTGTTCAATCGCTTGAAAATCGAATCAAAGGTGTAAATTGCTCCTTGTTGAGCGTCTATAGACGGAATCATCATCCAAATTCCAAGAATCGAGCCTGCCTAGTCTGTTTTCTAGAGAATACTTTCCAAAACCAAGTAAGTACCTGGGTGATACCATAAAGGAGCAACCAGTAGCGAAGGAACACAAATATGGTAAGCAAATAATTGGTGAATCCCATTATTAACGGGATTAGGAGAGTGATTGAAAAGGGAGGCAACTAGGATTCTTCATAGAAAGGGGAAGGTTCTAGAGATTTAGGGGCGGCAGACGGGTAGAAATTGGTTGGGGTTTTTGGGTGAGGGATATAAAGAGATGGGTAGGATTATTATGGGTCGTTGATCATTTGAGATCAACGACCAGGATCAAAGGGGAAGCGGGGCGGTTTATTTGAAGGGGTCCGACCGGGTTGGATTAAAGGGACACTTGGTTTGGGCTGTGGGGGTATTGGGCCAGCGTTTGGTCCGACAATTGGCCTAGTTTTGGGCCAGATTTTAAATAAAAGAAATTACGTGGAAAATAATTTAATAAAATAGCTAAATAAATATAAAAATACTATTTATGGAAATTAATATTATAAAATAATAATTGAAGATTATAAAATATGTAAAAATTATTTTGACCCTAAAATAAAATAATAAATGCAATTAATTATAAAATATAGGCTATTATTGCAAATATTGCGTAAATAGCTCAAAAATACAAATGTAATTTTATGGAATGAAGTAAAATGATACAAAACATACATGTGGGTGTAAATGCTAAATTTGGAGGATTAAGTCATCACAAAATAATTTAAAAGGATAATTAATAAATATTTGAACAATTTAAATGCAAGAAAATTAATTTTAAAGCTCTAAATATTATGAAAAAAACTGAAAGTCCTTATATGACTCTTGTAAATTGGTGATGATGCAGAAATAATATTTTAAAAGTATATATGATATTTATAAAATATGAAAATTTTGGTATCAACAGGACCGAGCTTAGAGCTGTACTGGACCATATGCAAATTAGTTGAGAGACGAGGTAGAGCTGCATCCGATAGCAGTCCTTGGCGTGTCTTTCCATTTATGTACTGTTGTTGTAGTCCAAACAATATTTTTACATATTATCAGACTTGTATTCATAGTGTAGAGCTGATGACTCGATATTACCAGTTCTGGGGAATTTGTTGTATCAGCGCAGTCTTATTTGTGATATATTGCTTTCAGACTTGTATTATTTTATAATTCATTATCCTGAATTTTTATTGTTATGCTTGGCTTCCCTCGCAAGTGGGCTAGGCGCCATCACAACCAGATAGTGGTTTTGGGTCGTGACAAGTTGGTATCAGAGCCCTAGGTTCATAGGTTCTACGAGTCATGAGCAAGTTTAGTACAGTCTTGCAGATGGGTACGGAGACGTCTGTACTTATCTTCAAGAGACTATTTGAGTATTAGGAAAACTTATCTTTCTTTCATTCTATATCGTGCGGATTTTATTTATATGATGTTTGAACCCTTGCTCTTCTACTCTCTCACAGATGGTGAGGACACGACCTGTCAATCAGCTGAGAAGGAACTAAAAACTCCAATCCGAGCCGTGAGGGGCCGGGGCCGAGGTATAGGACGAGGTGGGGCACGTGCCACAGCTAGAGCTCTAGCTAGATCAGCTACTATGGAGCCACAACCAGCAGCAACTGTAGAATACGAGCTTCATGTCACAACTCGCACTTTGTAGTTGTGATTTCGGCAAAGAACTGGTGAGAAAAGGCTCTTCTTATTGTCTGACGTAGGTCTGTCTACTCGAGCAACTTGGGCTTTTTCATTTAAAGCATATATAAGAGGGGGGGGGGGTATAGGTGATGAAAGCTCCGACCTGCCTCCCCCATACGTGCTGCCACCAAGCTGTATAGAACGAGCTACCTTTGGGGCAACCTCAAAGGCATACCTAGATTACTCAAAGGAGTGTCAAAGGTATCCATACGATTTTGGGAACTCTATGGACGGCACAACACCTTCGGGCTAGCGTTGGGCATCAAACTGATGCTGGAGGCTCGATGTGTGGGACGGCCAGCCCCGCGGGCTGCCGAATGTTAGAACGAGACCTCCGTGCCGATTGGATACTTGACGCACCTATCATAGGGGCATCATGTGTCGACTTGTGAACATGTCTTGGGTTCAACCATGCATGCAAGGGTCCGTTGGCCTAAAGGTGCAGTGGTGGGGTGACACTGCACCATCCGGGATGGAAGCGTGTCATGAGGGCAATGTATGGGCATAGCACGAAAGATGCGCATGACAATGGCCAAGGGCTAAAGGTTGCTTCACTCGGGCGAGGCACGAGCTAGTCGTGGATGCACTAGGCGAGTGTTAAGCTTGAGGATTGGGTTGTGCACGCGAGAGCGATGCTCAGTCTTGGGTGAAGGACAAGCCATATCCTAGTCCAATGCCCCCCAGGGCACGCATGGATAGTGATCCTAAGATGAAGCGCTACGACATGTCTAGGGACAAGGGCCTAGACATCTTACGAGTGACACAAGTTGGGGCGATCCTACGGGTGAGTCTTACGAACATGCACAGGATCGTTCTTGGGAATCCTGGGAAAGGAAACAGGTTGGCCTGCAGCGAGGGGAACTACAGGCGCCGCATGGGCGAGCAGGTGCCGCTACCCAATGTAAGGATTTGGGCCCATGACACTTGGTATTAGAGCTGATTAAGGCCATAATATGCCATGGCACAATGTCAAGGAAAGGGTGGATATGGCGAGTGCATTTTGGATATCAGTGCCGAGATCACGTCATAGCAGAGATTAATGTTCATATGCCACCAAATATCGAGAACCCGATACTGATGGTCGAAGAAAGAAATGGGTGATTCCATTGTCTTTCGAGAGTCTAAGGTGATACTGAATGAGGTGATATGACGATGAGTCAGATGGTCAAGAGAAGGCCATGTTTGCCAGGTCGTGCAACCATATTGCGAAGAGTGGGATCCATGGACTATAAACTTAGGCATGATCATAGTGGAGATCTTGCCAAGGATGCGTGCGACGCATCAGTTGAGTGTCTTTCCTTTGGGATAGACTTGTGAGCTGCCTGAGGGCATTGCCAAGGTAAGGAAACAGATTTGAGGGTATAGCGAAGCTTTAGAATTGGGCAAATTTCCAAGTTATAAGGTGTCATTATAGAAAGAAGTACGTCGAATGATCAGGGACCGTTGAGAGTCCAGGTGCTAGGCACACCGAACCGGGAAGCCGTGCTAGTAGGACCAAGAAGGTACCTGTCTATAGGGCGAGTATTGAAGTACTACCGGGAGCATTGGCTACTTACTGAGGAAGTAACAGTTGGAAAACAAAGAGCTTTGTTCAGGAATGCGTCGACGCTATGACTTTGGGAATGTAATACTCACCAAAGGTCGTCCTAAGAGCTGGCCGAATGCCGAGTGGGGCGACTGCGCTAAGATGTATCCTCCACAATGAGTGTGGGAGGATCCCGGCTATGCAAGAGGCATATGGGCGAAGTTATGAGTCCGAAAGTGAACACATCTTCAAGGTAGTGAGGGAAAGTAAAAGCTACGGGAGAGGAATGCTACGGGAGCTATGCCAAGAGGGCGTCTTAATGCTACGAGAGAGAAAGGCTACGGGATCCATGCCAAGGGCATCCTAAGGCTACGGGAGAGACAGGCTACGGGAGCGATGTCAAAAGAGCACATTGATGTGCTAACCTGTGAAGGGAAAGCTTCAGGAATACATGAAGACCGTGAGGGTCATGGTGTGATTGACTAGTGTGGGTCAATCACAAAGTGAGACACCAAAGGGTGCAAGTGCGGAAGCACTTTCCAAGTGATCACCGAAAGGAGGTAAAGTGCAGAGGCACGCTTGGAAGATACTTGGGGGAGAAGTGCATGGGGCACGACTCCTTTTGAGAAAGGACTTCGAGGAAGTCCATCCCACAGGACAAAGGGAGCTGAAATGGGCATACTTGAGGGGGCAGACACCGGGATGTCTTAGGCCATGATGTGTCATCGGGGACGATGACATTATGTGTGTGGGAGAATGTCATAACTCGCACTTTGGAGTTGTGATTTCATCAAAGAACTGGTGAGAAGAGGCTCTTGTGATTGTCTGACGTAGGTCTGTCTACTCGGGCAACTTGGGCTTTTTAATTTTAAGCATATATAAGGGGGGTATAGGTGATGAAAGCTCTGACCTGCCTCCCCCATACGTGCTGCCACCAAGTCGTATAGAACGAGCTACCTTGGGGGCAACCTCAAGGGCCTGCCTAGATGACTCAAAGGTGTGTCAAAGGTATCCATACAAGGTTGGGAACTCTATGGACGGCGCAACGCCTTCGGGCTAGCATTGGGCATCAAAGTGATGCTGGAGGCTTGATGTGTGGGACGGCAAGCCCCACAGGCTGCCGAATGTTTGAACGAGACCTACGTGCCGATTGGATACTTGACGCACCTGTCATAGGGGTATCATGTGTCGACGTGTGAGAATGGCTTGGGTTCAACCATGCAAGCAAGGGTCCGTTGGCATAAAGGTTCAATTGTGGGGCGACACTGCACCATTCAGGATGGAAGCGTGTCGCGAGGGCAATGTATGGTCATGGCACGAAAGACACGCATGACAATGGCCAAGGGCTAAAGGTTGCCTTACCCGGGCGAGGCACGAGCTAGTCGCAGATGCACTAGGCGAGTGTCAAGCTTGAGGATTGGGCTGTGCACGCGGGAGCGATGCTCAGTCTTGGGCGAAGGACAAGACATGTCCTAGTCCAATTCCCCCCAGGGCGCGCATGGATGGTGATCCTAAGATGAAGCGCCATGACATGTCTAGGGCCAAGGGCCTAGACATCTTATGGGTGGCACAAGTTGGGGCGAGCCTACATGCGAGTCCCACCAACAGGCACAGGATCGTGCTTGGGAATCCTGGGAAAGGAAATAGGCTGGCCTGCAGCGAGGGGAACTACAGGCGCCGCACGGGCGAGCAGGTGTCGCTACCCAATGTAAGGATTTGGGCCAGTGACATTCATTACCTATCAAACCTTGAACAAAAACTCCGGAGAAGTGTAGAGCAACAATCAACAGCTGAATCGTATACCTACTGGGGAGGGGCGTCACCAGGTCTATCGGCACATGTGGGTATGAACACAGCGCCCAAAAGAAAGGGGCATCATTACAGAAAATGTACTGAGTATGTAAAACTAAGAAAGAACATAAATCAGAGTCACAATATAGGAAACATGATCGCATGATCTCAACATGAGTATCGAAGTCAGCCACCAGGGGCATGAACTATAGAAGCCATAACTTATAAAGTTGCAACTTTACAAAGAAGTAAGCTACTTATTGAATCGTTGAGTTAAATACAATATAGGATTACTTAGCCCTACGTTGGGGCATCTTACTTTATATCATACTCGGCCTTGTAGAGGACTCGATAGGGTTGATTCCTTTTATCACATCATACCTGGCCTCAAGAGGTCTTAATCGTACCAGGCAATATAAGGGCTCGGTAATTTCTTATATCACATTGTTCAATACCCCGGCCACATAGAGAGCTCGGTTGTACCTGGACATACAAGGCTCGATAACATTTCACATCGTACCCAACTGATTAGTGGTTGCACAATAGGTGTCACACCCGGTCCTCTATAGCGCGGCTCGGAAATGTGTCATGGATACATATACATATAAGTGAAACGCAGAATCAACTTCAAGAATATTAAGTTTAGACTGAGAACTAATCATATTTCCCGACCACAGGATGCCAACTGGAATAATTTATACTTTAACAGAAATTCTACCGCAAGAATGTACAAGGATAGAACAATATAATTTAGAAGGGCTTAGAACCACCAACCGTTCAGTGCAAGGATCATTTAGAAGGAAGGAAAAACTTACACTAATTTATGCCAAGAAAGAAAGTCGCCCTACATACCTTTATTGAATAACTAACTACGCTTATATGATGATTAACTTTGCCTTAATCAAGTCTTCAGAATTAATACCACCAGATGATAGATGTTACAATAGCGATTCAAATGTTTCTACAAGCTAAATCCTATAGAACCGTCTTCTGATTCAGTTTAGTCTATTCTAGAACCTCAAAGGGGACGTAAATTATGGCGAGTGGTATTCTTCAAAAGTGAAGGAGAATAAGCCTTACTGCCCTTATATACATGTACCAAGAACATGGAACTCTGTTGGTTCCACAAACAAAATAGGTTGCCCCTCCTTGGCTATCGTGCCTAGTGAGACAACTGGCAAAATCTGATTGCACACTGTTGCCTCCTCTACCCGGCAACGCGTCACCAGCTGATTGGCCGTGCTAAAAGCCACACTTACCAATCTTTATTTAGTTGTGGCATGTACCACAGAGGCAGTTGCTTCTGATGCCTGGTGTCAGTGTGTCACAAGGATGGTTCAGTGTTATTTGACATTAGTTCCACTTATTCATATGTGTTATCATACTTTGCTTGTTATTTTCATCCACCTCGTGATTCTTTTGTTATGCATGTTCATGTATCCGTACCGGTGGGTGATTTTATTGTTATGGACCATGTGTATTGGTCGAGTGTGGTGACTATTGGGGGTTATGAGACGAGAGTTGATCTTTACAACTTAGCATGGTATATTGTGACATGATTTTTAGCATGGATTGGTTGTCACCATTCACGCCATTCTCGATTATCACGCTAAGATCGTGACGTTGGCGATGCCGGGAATGCCTAGGGTTGAGTGGAGAGGTTCCTTGGATTATGTTCCGAGCAGTGTGATTTCATACTTGAAGGCTTAGCGGATAGATGAGAAGGGGTTTCTGGCATTCTTGGCCTTTGTGATGGATGTGAGTGTTGATACTCCTACCGTTGAGTTAGTTCCAGTAGTGAGATATTTTTGAAATATGTTTCCAACATATTTGCCAGGCATGCCACCCGAGAGGGTCATTGATTTTGGTATTGATCTGGTACTGGGCACTCAGCCCATCTCTATTTCATCGTATCACATTGCACCTATAGAGTTGAAGGAGTTGAAGGAATAGTTGCAGGAGCTACTTGATAAAGGCTTCATCAGGCCTAGTGTGTCGCCTTGGGGTGTACCAGTTCTATTTGTGAAGAAGAAGGATGGTACTGTGAGGATGTGTATTGACTGCAGGCAACTGAACTAGGTTACTATTAAGAACAAGTATCCACTACCGTGCATTGATGACTTATTTGATAAGCTTCAGGGTGCCATAGTATTCTCGAAGATTGATTTGAGGTCGGGGTAGCATTAGTTGAAGATCCAGGATACAGATATTCCAAAGACGGCTTTGAGGATACGCTACGGTCACTATGAATTTCTGATGATGTTTTTTGGGGTGACCACTGGCCCAACAACCTATATGCACTTGATGAAAGTGTCTTTCTGTCGTATCTTGATTCTGTCATCGTTGTATTTATTGATGATATATTGGTGTATTCACGCAGCTAGAAGGATCATGAGCGGCACTTGAGGATTGTGCTCCAAACTTTGAGGGAGAAGAAGATATATGCTAAATTCTCCAAGTGTGCATTTTGGCTTGATTCAGTGGCATTTTAGGGGCACGTGGTGTCCAGTGAGGGGATTAACGTAGATCCGAAGAAGATATAGGTAGTTCAGAGTTGGCCCAAACCGTCTTGTGCTACTGAGATCTAGAGTTTCCTTTAGTTCACCGGGTATTATCGTCGTTTTGTGGAGGGTTTCTCTTCCATCGCTTCACCTTTGACTAGATTGACCTAGAAGGGTGCCCACTTTAGGTTGTCTGATAAGTGTGAGGAGAGCTTTCAGAAGCTCAAGACTACTTTGACTATAGCTCCAATTCTGGTTTTACCTTCAGGATGGGGTTTTTATATAGTTTATTGTGATGCTTCACGGATTGGCATTGGATGTGAGTTAATGAAGGAGGGTTGATTTATAGCTTATGCTTCGCGTCAGCTGAAGCCCCACGAAAATAAATACCTTGTTCATGATTTAGAGTTAGAAACCACTGTACATGCGTTGAAGATTTGGAGGCATTATATTTGCGGTGTGTCATGTGAGGTATTCACGGATCATAGGAGTCTCCAAAACTTATTCAAGAAAAAGGATCTGAAATTGAGGCAGCATAGGTGGTTAGAGAAACTAAAGGACTATAATATTGCCATTATTTATCACCCGGGAAAGGCCAATGTAGTGGCCGATGCCTTGAGTAGGAAGGTTGAAAGTATGGGGAACCTTGCTTATATTCTAGTTTGAGAGAGACCAATAGCATTGGTTATTCAGGCTTTGGCCAATCGGTTCATGAGTTTGGATATATCGGAGCCCGATAGAGTTCTTACTTGTGTTGTTTTACGGTCTTCTTTGTTTGAGCACATTAAGGTGTGCCAGCATGACGATCCCCATTTGCTTGTCCAGAAGGACGCGGTGCAACACGGTGATGCTAAGGAGGTAAGTATTGGAGATGGTGGGGTATTGAGGATGTAGGGTCAGATCTGTGTTCCAAATGTGGATGAGTTGTGTGCGTTGATTCTTGAAGAGGCCCATAGTTCGCAGTATTCAAATCATCTGGGTACCGTGAAGATGTATTAGGATTTGAGGCAGCACTACTGGTGGCGGAGGATAAAGAAAGACATTGTTGAGTATATTTCTTGGTGCTTGAACTATTAGTACGTGAAGTAAGATCGTCAGAGATCCGGTGGTTTTTGCTTTAGAGGCTTGATATTCCAGAGTGGAAGTGGGAGCGTATCACGATGGATTTTGTAGTTGGACCTCCCCGGACCTTGAGGAAATTTGATGTCGTATGGGTTATTTTAGACAGACTAACCAAGTCTGCACAATTCATTCCAGTAGTGACTACCTATTCTTCAGAGCGGGTGGCTCATATTTACATTCATGAGATTGTTCGCCTTCATGGTGTGCCCGTGTCTATCATTTCGAATCTAGGCACTCAGTTCACGTCGCAGTTTTGGAGAGTAGTGCAGCGAGAGGTGGGCACACGGGTAGAGCTGAGTACAACATTTCATCCCCATACAGGCGATCAATCCGAGCGCACTATTCAGATATTGGAGGACATGTTATGTGCCTGTATCATTGATTTTAGGGTTCATGGAATCAGTTTCATCCATTAGCAGAGTTCGCCTACAACAACAACTTCCAGTCGAGTATCTAAATGGCTCCTTATAAGGCCTTATATGGGAAGAGATGTCATTCTTCGGTTGGTTGGTTTAAGCTTGGGGAGGCTAGGTTGTTGGGCACTGATTTAGTCTGTTATGCTTTGAAGAAGGTAAAGTTGATCCAGGAGCGGCTTCATACAACACAGTCCGAGCAGAAGAGTTATGCCGTCAAGAAGGTTCATGATATTGCATATATGCTGGGTGAGAAGGTTCTACTCAGAGTTTTGCCCATGAAGGGTGGGATGAGGTTCATAAAGACGGGCAAGTTGAGCCCTCGATATATTTGTCATTTTGAGGTACTTGAGAGAGTTGGAGAGGTGGCCTATAGATTTGCATTACCACCTAGTCTATCGGCTGTTCACCTAGTGTTTCATGTTTCGATGCTCTAAAAATATTATGGTGATCCGTCACATGTTTTAGACTTCACAATGGTCCAGCTAGGTGGGGATCTGACTTATGATGTGGAGTCGATGACCATTTTGGACCGGCAGGTCTGAAAGTTGAGGTTGAAGAATATAGATTCAGTGAAGGTTCATTGGAGAGGTACGTCAGTAGAGGAGGCTACTTAGGAGAACGAGCAGGAGATGCAGAACATATATCCACCCCTATTTGAGGCTCCAAGTATGATTCTAGACACGTTCAAGGACGAAAGTTACTCAGCCGGTCATTTTATGTATTGTAGCCCCGTTCCCTTATTTATTGCCTATGCTATGTTTATTTTTAGTTATGTGACTTGCCGGGGTGGTTGGTTTGATTTTGGGGAGGTTCCGGAGTGAATTGGGACATTTAGTCCTAAGGTTGGAAGGTTAAGTTGAAAGAGTTGAGCAGAGTTTGACTTTTGTATATACAAAGGTGGAATGGTATTTTGATGATTCCAATAGCTTCGTATGGTGATGTTTTACTTCAGAATATATCTGAATGTTGATTTAGAGGTCCATAGGTCGCTTTGGAGCTTTTTGGCGAACGTTGGTAAGTTGAAGGTTTAGAAGGTTGAGAGGTTTGACCGAGAGTTGACTTTGTTGATATCGGGTTCGTATTTTGGTTCCGAGAGTTGGAATAGGTCCTTTGTATCATTTGGGACTTTTATGCAATATTTGAGGTCATTCGTAGTTGATTTGATATGGTTCGGCATGAGTTTTGAAAGTTGAAAGTTTATTAGTTCATTAGGCTTGAATTGGGGTGCGATTCATGGATCTGATGTTGTTTGGTGTGATTTGAGGCCTCGAGTAGGTTCGTGTTATGTTTTAGGATTGGTTGGTGTGTTTGGATGAGTTTCAGGGGCCTTGGGTATGTTTCGGATGGGCTACGGACTATTCCACCTTGTTTTTGGACTGCTGATTTTCTTAGTTCTAGTTTCCTTCTTTGCGACCGCGACATGGTGGTCATGTTCGTGAAGGGTTAAGAAGGGCAGGGGAGTCGCCCTTCTTCGCATTCGCGATAGAGATCCACGTTCACAAAGCAACCAAGTGTTGGGAGGAACTTAGCCTACGCGTTCACGATAGAGCGTCGCATTCACGAAGCAGCCAAGTGCTAGAAAGAGCTTAGCCTATGCGTTCGCAAGGACCAGGCAGCATTCGCGAAGGCTTGGATGTTTGCTTCACCGCATTCGCAAAAGCAAAGGACGTTTTCTAGGAAGATTATTTTTTGTCTTCGTGAATGCGATGAGGGTCCCGCATTCGCGGTGAGTATGTTTGGGCAGATCTATTTAATACTATATTTCGAGGGTTTGAGTTATTATATCATATTTTGAGTTAGAGAGCTCGACTCTGGGCGATTTTGGAGGGGATTTTCAAGATTTGGATTGCGGTAAGTATTTTTGACTTGGATTTGTCCATTATTCATGATTCTATCTTTGTTTTTATCATTTAATTGGTGATTTGAATTATAAAAATTGGAATTTTTTGTAAAAACCTTTCTAAAGCATAAACTGAGGATTCGAAGGTCGATTTGAGGTCGAAATTAGATGATTTTGGTATGGTTGGACTCGTATAAAAGTGGGAGTTCGGATTTTGTGAGTTTGGTCAGGTTCCAATACGTGAGCCTAGGGTTAACGTTTTTTATTTGTGTTAAAGATCTTAGCTTTATTATTTGGAAATCAATTTCTATGACTTTTATTGATTATTTTAAGTTAATTTGGATAGATTCGGGTCGTTCGAAGGTTGATTAATGTGATAAAGGCTTGTTAGACGAGGGATTGGGCTTCTTTGAGGTAAGTATCTTACCTACACTTGGTTGAGGTACTAGTTGCCTGAATTATTTGTGATAGTTGCGTGCTATGAGTGGTGCATATGTGTGGATTGAGCCCATATGCATGCAACGGGTTACTATTTCATGCTCGGAGTAGTGATTAGGCTATGATATGCCTTGATTTGATTGCTAAGGTTCATAGTGTGATGTTTCTCCTATTTGTGCCACTTCTATGAGCTATTTGTACCACATTTGAGGTTACGTTGAGGTTATTCTCTTGATTGAACTTGATAAACTGTATTTCATGGTGAAATTGTTTGACTGAGCTGTGACACATTGTACATGCTTACATTATGGCATGTAATTTATACCAGTCCAGGAGTATGAAACTTGATATCCATTGATCATGTACATATATTCTTGTATATCTGCTTTTTGTGTAATATGATCTGGATAGGTAGCTTGTGACCATGCAGGGAGGGTGGTGATTATTGGCACGTGAGTTGTCTGTGCGGTTGGTATTATTGGCATATGAGTTGTCCGTGTAGCAAGTGAGTTGTCTGTATGGATCTAGATATTAATATTATTGGCACGTGAGTTATTCATGCAGCACGTGAGTTGTCCGTGCAGCATGTGAGTTGTCCGTGCAGTTGATATTATTAGCACGTGAGTTGTCCGTGCAGCGTGTGGATATGGATCCATCCCCCTAGAGTCACCCTCTCTTGTTTCTCTCTATTGGAAATTCTATGGAAAATCTGGCCAGTGTTGTTTGGTTATTGCGTTTCATTTTTGCTAGAAATTCCCATGATTATTTACCTGCTTTACTTGCATATCATCTCTATATGCTGGATCATTGACTGAGCAGAGTACTTGAGTGATTGTGGGCACCAAGGTGGTTTTATCTGTAATCTCCTGATTTGATCATATCTCTATTTTGTACTTGTTAAATTTATGAACTGTACAGGTTATAACAAGTATCATTTATAATTTTTGCTGCTTTTACCTCACCGAGGTTAGTTATGATACTTGATGAGTACATGGGTTCGGATGTCCTCATGCTAAACTATGCACTTAATTGTGAAGATCCAGGTGTCGGACCCAGTCACCGGTAGTGGAGTTCGCTAGCTAAGTTGATTACCGGGAGACGAGGTAGAGCTACATTCTCGACCGTAGTACTGACGTCTCTTTCTATATTGTATTGTTGTCTTTATTTCAAACAGTATTACTATTTAACTTTCAGACTTGTATTTTCTTTTTTAGAGCCCATGACTCTATATTTACCAATTCTGGGGGGGACGTATCATATATTGACGTTATTTTCTATAGCAAGGTTTAGACTTATGTTAATTATGTCATTTCTGCTATTTTAGATCATTTTTGTTATGTCTGTCTTACCTAGAAAGTGTGTTAGTGCCATTACTACTGGTTAGAATATTTGGTCATGACATCGCCTGTATGATGATCCCTACTTGCTTGTACTTAAGGACACGTGCAGCACGACGATCCTAAGGAGATGACTATTAGTGATGACGATAGATTGCGACTTCAGGGTCGAGTTTATGTTCTTAATGTCGATGGCTTGAGAGAGTTGATTCTTGAGGAGGCTCATAGTTTGCGCTATTCTATTCATTCAGTTTTATGAAGAGGTGTCGCAACTTGAACCAACATTGGTGGAGGAGGATGAAGAAGGACATTGTTAGACATGTTTCTAGGTGTTTGAATTGCCAACGGGCCAAGTACGAACATCACAAATCGGGTGGGTTGCTTTAGAAGATTGATATACTAGAGTGGAAGTGGGAGCGCATTACTATGGACTTTGTTATAGGGTTGCCACGGACCTTGAGGGAGTTTGATACCATTTGGGTTATTGTGGATCGGTTGTGTAACAACCCGACCGATTATTTTGAGAATTAGCGTCCTGTTCGACGGCTTAAGATCTCGAGCAGCTTCATATTATGTGTTATGACTTGCGTGTATAGTCGAGTTCGGATTTCAGATGATTCAGGATTGATTTGGAAGAAGGATTCTTGCTTTAAAAGATTAAGCGATAAGAGTTGACCGCAGTTTGAATTTTGGTTAGACGACACAGAAATGGTGTTTTAACGATTCTAATAGCTTTGTATGGCAATTTTGGAGTTAGGCGTGTGTCCGTATTTGGATTTGGAGGTCTGTAGGCTAATTTGATGCATTTTGGTGAAAATCAAAAAGTTGAAGGTTAGAAGGTTGAGAAGTTTGATCGAGAGTTAACTTTATTGATATCGGGTTCGGATTTCGATTCCGGGAGTTGAATTAGCTTTGTTATGTCATTTGGGACTTGTGTACAAAATTTAGGTTCATTCCGGGTTGAATTGATATGTTTCGGCATGAGTTTTGGAAGTTAGAAGATTTGAAAAATTCATAAGTTCGATTCGAGGTCCGATTCGTAGTTTTGACGTTGGTTGATGAGATTTGAGGCCTCGAATAGGTCCATCTTACGTTATGGGACATATTGGTATATTTGGACGCGGTCCCGAGTGGCACGGGTGAGTTTCAAATGTGGTTTGGATCATTTTGGTCATGTTGGCAGTTCTGTTGCTGGTTCTTCGCACCTGCGCAACATTGCCCGCAAGAGAGGATGCACTTATGCGATAGATATTTCGCTTTTGCGAAGGGGAGGTGCTATGGAAAGATCCTCTTTTGCGGAGGGAGATGCGCAACCGAACTTGCAAGGAGTGGATCGCTTATGCGAGTTTGAGTGCAAACTGGGCGTCCGTTTCTTAAGTGGGGGAAGGCGTTTCTGTGGAGTCGCAGGTGCGGCAGATGCTCCACAGGTTCGGTCTTTGGTCCTTTGAGTGATAGTCGCATATGCAACGTTTTGGCTCACAAATGCGAGGCTACTGGTGCGACATTTTGTCCGCAAATGCGAAAAATGCTGGGCAAAAAGGTTATATTCTAAGGTTTGCCATTTTTATCATATTTTGAGTTTGAGGCCTCGAAGTTGAGCGATATTTCGTGGGTTTTTCATGAAAATCATTGGGATAAGTATTCTTTATCCGAAATTGATTATATTTTATGATGCCATAGTTATTGTTATCATTCAATTAGTGAATTGAATGAAAGAAAATGGAAATTTTTGTAAACTCTTTCAAAACTGTAAAAAGGAGGATTTGAAGGACGATTTGATATCGAAATTTGATAATTCTTGTATGGTTGGCTCATATCGGAGTGGGTGTTCGGATTTTAGTATTTTTATCGAGCTCCGAAGTGCGGGCTCAGGGTTAACTTTTGGGTTGACTTTTTAAGTTTAATTAAAACCGAAGTTTTATTATTCGAAAGTATTTCCTATGAGTTTTATTTATGTTTCACTGGAGAAGGTCATTTTAGTGTATCGGTTTGGGTTCGTCGAGGTAAGCTCTTGCCTAACTTTGTGTGGGGAAACTACCCCTTAGGATGTTTCATTTGTGCTAATTGTGACATGTGAAGTCCGTGTACGCGAGGTGACGAGTACGTACTCGGGCTTATTGTGGGAATTTGACCGTTTTAGGCTCTTAGGTTCTCATGTCCTTTAAACAATAATGTTGTCTTATCATGTTAAATCATCCATTTACTAAATTCACCCTTACATGTCGTATTTGGAGTTGATTGATTCATGCTCTACCTATGTTTCCAATAAACTCTTATGTGCCTTAACTGAAGTTATTGATGTCTTTCTCGTAATTGCTTAACCTTAATTGAAGCTATTATTATCTTTTCCGTAATTGATTAACCTTAATGGAAGTTATTATTATCTCTTATATAATTGCTTAACCTTAATTAAAGTTTTGTTATCCCTTTCATTGTTGACTTATCTTTATTTGAAATCATTGATTTATGCTATCTCTCTTATCGTCGAGTTGTACTTATGTGGAATTGTTGTTGTACGTTATCTCTCCCCTTGTTGAGCTATTATTGATGAAACCATTACTCCTTGTTGTGTCTTTCATTGTGATCTCGTTCTTCCGTTTCCTTTTGTTCTATAGTTTTTGTGTTGATTTACTTATCGTACTCCCGTGTTATTATTGTTGTTATTTTACTCAGTGATGTCGAGCCGAGGGCTATGCATGGTTGTGGTATTGAAACTATTTTGAGGAAAATTTGTGGCATATGGCCACTTGTGGTGAAAGACCTTATATTGTGTTGTTATGTTTTTACCACACGTGGAATTGTTGAGAGGATTGTAGGGGTGTTCGCCCGTGAGTTGTCCGTGTTTTTGTTACTATTGATATTTGCACATGCGGCATGATAAGGCGGGCTATATATGTAGGTTTGCACATGTGGCGAGACAAGGCGGGTATTTACTTTATTGTTGCGTACGTGGCGAGACAAAGGTGGGTTATGTCGGGGATGAATTGTGATGACTTGTGATGGCCTGGAGGCATTGTTATTGATAATATTTGTTATTGATAATATTTGTGTTGTGGAGACTCAAGGTATACATGTTGTTGCGTTTGCAAGACTTAGTGTCACCTTCTGAAATCTTACTTTGTAGGGTTAATTTCTATTCCTGAACAGTTGTATTTAGAGATTTTCTAGTAAATTCAGTAAAGCTTATGACTTGTACTACCGGTTTTGGGATTTTTGGCTTGTATAGAAATTTCCATTTCAAAATTTATAGTTGTTGGTTAAATTTTGTCATTATTTCAGTAAGTGTTAGGCTTACCTAGTCGTAAAGACTAGGTGCCGTCAGGACATCTTACGGAGGGAAATCGGGGTCGTGACAATTTGGTATCAGAGCTCTAGGTTCATAGGTGCTACGAGTCATAAGCGAGTTTATTAGAGACTTGCGGATCGGTATGGAGACGTCTATACTTATCTTCGAGAGGCGATGAAACTATTAGGAAGACTTCACTTCTTTCATTCCTATCGTGCGAGATTATTGATCTCGAATTTGAGCCTTTGTCATTCTATTCTCTCCCAGATGGTGAGGACACGAGCTACAGTTACTGATGACGCTGCCCCCAGAGCCAGTGTTTCTAGGGGCCGGGGCAAAAGCAAAGGTAGAGGTCGAGGAGGAGCACGCACCGCAGCTAGAGCACCTATCAGAGCAGCAGTAGAGGAGCCGCCAGTACCTGCGATTAGGGAACGGGTGCCGAAAATGCCTGTTGCTACCCCGGGACTTCAAGAGACTTTAGCACAGTTCCTAAGCATGTTTGGCACATTGGCTCAGGCGAGGTTGATTCTGATTGCACCAGCTACTTCACAGGCCGAGGGGAGGAGCTCAGACTCCCACCGCCCGAACTCCAGAGCAGCGAGTCCACATTGGACAGGTTCCAGGGTTCATGATAGCATAATATGTTGTTCCAGTTCACATCGTGGTTAGGGCAGTAGCATCTGAGAAGGAACAATTTAGACTTGCAAGGTTCAAGAAGTATCACCTTCCTACTTTTAGTGGCTTGTCTTTCGAGGATGCCCATGGTTTTCTAGAGGAGTGCAACCGTATTCACCTCACTATGGGTATTGTGGAGACGAGTGGAGTTGCTTTTACTACGTTCCATCTTAAGGGAGCGATATATTGGTGGTGGCGAGCGTACGAGTTGGGCAGCCCGGTCGAGGAAACTTCACTTTCATGGAATCAGTTTTCATAGATGTTCTTGAGAGAGTTTGTTCCCCAAACCCTTCAGGATGCATGGCACGCAGTGTTTGAGCAGCTGTGCCAGGGCATTATGTCCGTGTTTGAGTATACCGTTAGATTCAGTGATCTGTCCAGACATGCACCTCCTTTGGTTTCTATAGTTTGAGAGTGGCAGATTCATTGAGGGGCTCAGTCATGATATCTGGTCCAACATGGCTCGGGAGTTGGAGACGGATGTTCCATTTCAGCAGGTGGTAGAGATCACTTGGCGATTAGAAGGCATGCAAGACAAGGAGAGAGAGGACATGCGGGGTCAAGAGAGAGAGGTCATGGAGGCTAAGAGGCCTCACAGACTGGGAGGACCTACTTGGTCCCTATTTTGGAGGCAGATACGACATAGTAGAGGTTTTGTGGGTCAATCAGTTTAGTTTGCACTTCAGGCTTCGCACACTATTTTAGATACCTATAGGTCTTACAGTACCCGTACCGGACAGCTTCCATAGCCACGTCAATGGAGAGGTTGCTTTGAGCGTGGAGATACCAGCCACATGGTGAGAGATTGTCCCATACTTCGGACATATGTGTCACAGAAGGGTATTCAGGCGGGTGGAGGGCACCCAAGAGGGGAAGGCCCGGCCCGTTGATATGCTTCCACGGTAGGGCTGAGGCCGCTGCAGCAGATGGTGTTATTATATGTATGGTTTCAACTGTTATAGAGGAGCATCATTCTTATTTTGACTTGGTTCTGCTTATCGGGGTGAGCCCTCTTATATTGCTTGACATATGGATGAGTTTTGTGATTTTTGTACTTTGCTTATGTGTTTACGCCTGTTGGGAGATTCTATAGTGGTAGGCCGTATCTATCATTTCATTTTATTCATTATTGAGAGCTATGAGACTAGAAGTGACTTTAGTTACCCATTACGGTAGGTTTTGACATGATTTCTGTTTGGTTGCTTGCGATTCATGATTTAGATGCTCTACCAGTGTGGGAGTTCAGTATGTGTTGTGATTTTATTAGCGAAATTGAATTAGTGGAAGGTTTTGGTTGGTATGATGTGTATTCTACTTGTGATTCAGAGCCGAGGATGGGGTCCTCGCATTTTCATGTGGTTTGATATGTTTGAACCGTGCTATGTGCCGCGGTGGAGTTATATTAGGATAAGATCCTTATGATTAGTTCATATGTCTTGATTCTCCATTGTGGAATTGATTTGTAGTATAATGTTGATAGGGAATGGTGCTTGTCGGGCTTGTTTGATAGTTCTCTCATGTGTTTCTCTTTGCATATTCAGTCATTTTTGCATTGTGCTTATTGAGTTTTAGCTTGCGAGGTAGGTACCCAGGTGGAATTAGAGGTGACTTGTTGATTTGGGTGAATAGTTACGAGGTCTTCGTGTTTCTTGCATCGTTGTTGGTGTTGTGGAAGTCTGGAATAAGGTTTTAGCTGAGATGAAGTTATTTGCTGGCACTGTATTTGATTATGGGTAACTATTATGATCAGCTATTGCTACGTGGTGTGTTTGTACTTGATGGGTGTAGGCATGAGTTGTTGCAGCTAGTTGAGGCTGACATCGTGTATTGATATGGGAGTCGGGTCTTTTGGAATTGATCGGTGAAAGGAATAATTTTGAGTTTAGATGGTTTTGTTGGGCCTATGTGGATTTGGGTGTTCTTGGCACGTTCGAGGATGAATGTTTGTTTAAGAATGGGAGGATGTAACAATCTGACTGGTAGTTTTAAGAATTAGCATCATGTTCGGCGGCTTAAGGTCTCGATCATCTTTGTATTATGTGTTATGACTTGCGTGTGTGGTCGAGTTCGGAT
This sequence comes from Nicotiana otophora, assembly GCA_000715115.1. Taxonomy (NCBI): domain Eukaryota; kingdom Viridiplantae; phylum Streptophyta; class Magnoliopsida; order Solanales; family Solanaceae; genus Nicotiana; species Nicotiana otophora. The sequence goes on from AWOL01S0063263.1 coordinate 25,563, forward strand.
TTCGGATGATTCGGGATCGATTTGAAAAAAGGATTCTTACTTTAGAAGCTTAAGCAGTAAAAGGTGGCCAGATTTTGACTTTTGAGTAGACGACTCCGAATTGGTGTTTTGACGATTCCAATAGTTTCGTATGGCGATTTTGGACTTAGGCGTGTGTCCGGATTCGGATTTGGAGTCCTGTAGGCTAATTTGATGCATTTTGGCAAAAATCAAAAAGTTAAAGGTTTGGAAGGTTGAGAAGTTTGACCGGGAGTTGACTTTGTTGATATCGGGTTCGGATTTTGATTCCGGGAGTTGGATTAGCTTCGTTATGTCATTTTGGACCTGTGTGCAAAATTTGGGCTCATTCCGGGTTGAATTGATATGTTTCGGCACAAGTTTTGGAAGTTCGAAGATTTGAAAAATTCATAAGTTCGATTCGAGGTGCGATTAATAGTTTCGACGTTAGTTGATGTGATTTGAGACCTCGAGTAGGTCCATGTTACATTATGGGACTTATTGGTATGTTCGGACGGGGTCCCGGGTGCTCGGGTGAGTTTCGTACGTGCTTCAGATCATTTTGGTCATGTTGGCAGTTCTACTGTTGGTTCTTCACACCTGTGCAAAATTTTCCGCAGGTGCGCACGCGCTTATACGATGGATGTTTCGCGTTTTGCTTCTTCGAAGAGGAGGTACTAGTGTGCGTTCTGCTTCTGCAGAGGGAGATGCGCAAGCACTCCTGCGGGGAGTCAATTTCTTCTGCCAGTTTCAGTGCGAACTGGGCGTCCGCTTCTGTGGTGGGGGCAGGCGCTTCTGCGGAATCACAGGTGCGGCAGATGCTGCGTAGGTGCGCGCTTTGGTCCTTTGAGTGATATTCGCAGATGCAATGTCATTTTGTCCGCAAATACGAAAAATGCTTGGCACAAAGGTTATATTCGAGGGTTTGCCATTTTTATCACATTTTGAGTTAGAGGCCTCGGATTTGAGTTATATTTAGTGGGTCTTTCAAGAAATACATTGGGTTAAATTTTCTTTATCCGAAATTGATTATATTTTATGATTCCATAATTATTTTTATCATTAAATTAGTGAATTGAATGAAAGAAAATGGGAATTTTCGTAAAATCTTTCAAAAGTGTAAAATGAGGATTTGAAGGACGATTTGACATCCGAATTTGATAATTCTTGTATGGTTGGACTCGTATCAGAGTGGGTGTTTGGATTTTGTAATTTTTATCGGGTTCTGAGGTGTGGTCCCTGGGTAGACTTTTGGGTTGACTTTTTAGTTTTAATTAAAAACCGAAGTTTTATTATCCAAAATTATTTCCTATGAGTTTTATTTATGTTATGGAATGAATTTGGCTAGAATTGAGTCGACCGGAGGTCGTTTCACTTGAGAAGGTCATTTTAGAGTATCGGTTTAGCTTCGTCAAGGTATGTATCTTACCTAACTTTGTGGGGGGAAACTACCCCTTAGGATTTGAGTCATATGTGCTAATTGTGTCATATGAAGGCCATGTATGCTAGGTGACGAGTACGTACTCAGGCTTATTTGTGGTAATTTGACCGTTTTAGGCACTTAGGTTCTCATGTCCTTTAAAAAATAATGTTGTCTTATCATGTTAAATCATCCATTTACTAAATTCACCCTTACATGTCTTATTTGGAGTTGATTGATTCATGCTCTACCTTTGTTTCCAATAAATACTTATGTGCCTTAACTGAAGTTATTGATGTCTTTCTCGTAATTACTTAACCTTAATTGAAGTTATCATTATCTTTTTCGTAATTTCTTAACCTTTATTGAAGTTATTATTATCTCTTCTGTAATTGCTTAACCTTAATTGAATTTTTGTTATCCCTTTCGTTGTTGACTTATCCATATTTGAAATTATTGATTTATGCTATCTCTCTTATCGTCGAGTTGTACTTATGTGGAATTGTTGTTGTACGTTATCTCTCCCATTGATGAGCTATTCTTGATGATACTATTACTCCCTATTGTGTCTTTCATTGTGATCTCGTTCTTCCGTTTCCTTGTGTTCTGTAGTTCTTGTGTTGATTTATTTGTCGTACTCTCATGTTATTGTTATTGTTGTTGTTGTTGTTGTTATACTCAATGATGTCGAGCCGAGAGCTATGCGCGGTTGTGGTATTGAAATACTTTTGAGGAAAGGTTGTAGCATATGGGCACTTGTGGTGAAAGACCTTATATTGTATTGTTATGTTTTTGGCGCACGTTGTATCGTTGAGAGGATTGTCGGGGTATTCGCACGTGAGTTGTCCATGTTATTGTTACTATTGATATTTTTACATGCAGCGTGACAAGGTGGGGTATATATGTGGGTTTGCGCATGTGGCAAGACAAGGTGAGAATATTATTATGCGCGTGCGGCGAGACAAGGCGGGCATTTACTTTATTGTTGCTCACGTGGCGAGACAAGATAGGCTATATCAGGGATGAATTGTGATGACTTGTGATGGCCTGGGGCATTGTTATTGATAATATTTGTGTGGTGGTGTGCCTACATTGTGTGATTTATGCATTTTAGATTTTCTTGTATTGTTTCATATGTACCATTCGGTGTCTCTACTCTTACATGTTGACTCGAGTTGTGGTACAACACTTGCACAAGCATACACGTAATTAATCACCCATATTCTGTTTGAGAAAATGAACCCTGATGTCTATTGATCATTTACACATATTCTCATATGCTTTCCTTCTATTGAGAACTGTATTATTGGCGCGTGAGTTGTCTGTGCGATTATAGATTACTGTTATTGTTGGCACGTGTGTTATCCGTGCTGATATGAGATATTAATGTTATTGGCACATGAGTTGTCCATGCGATTGAAATTTGTAATGTGGGCACAAGATGCCAAGTTATTTGGGTTCATGATTTGGGACCCGTGGTTTGTGATTATGAGGTTTGGTACCTCGGGAAAAGCGATTATTCTTTTTGAGTTGTTACTTGTTTTTTTTACTTGGTTCCACCAGACTTAAATTGTATTCAACTTACTCCATGGTGTTATTACCTGTTTGTTTACTATTGCCAATTATTGCTCTTAGTTTCCTCTTACAAGCATTGTTTGTTATTGTTAACATACTTAGTTTTATATTGATATTGTTCCCTATTAGTTTCATGTTTATACTTGTACAGGTTATTATGTCTAGTATATGTCTCGATTGGTCCTCGTCACTACTCCATCGAAGTTAGTCTTGATACTTATTGGGTACCGATGTAGTGGACTCATGCTATGCTTTCTGCACATTTTTGTGCAGATCCAGGTACCTCGGAGTTGTTGCTCGTTAGCTAGCTGATCGGGCATTGCTATGGATGTATACGATCGAAATCGGACTCATCTATTAGGTAAGAGATTGGTATTGAAACGTGAACGGTTGAAGATCGACCTCGGGTTCCATCGAACTAGGACACGAGGTCAGAATGCCCGTCTTCAAGGACATCGATTCCATGACCCGGAACCAACCCTAACACCTAATGAGCTCGAGAAAACATTGTTAGATCGAATATTAGAAGGCCGAATTATCTGTAATCAGACGAATATCACGGCGGGAATCTCTGCACGTATCAACGGAATACCGACTAATTAACAAATCATGAGATTTTTTACCTTTTATAAAATTGTACCTAAAGTAGGAATCCCCTACTATATAAAGGGGGTCTGATTATTTGTAAAAGGATATGTAACAATCATTCAGAAGCAATATACTGTTATTTCTCTTTAAGTTCTTATTCAACTGTGATCGAAGTGCATCCTATTTAAGGAGGACCCTCCTCCCAAGGGTGCTACTGTCTAATTCGTGTGGTTTGAATTTATTTTATCATACTTTGTTCTAATTGCAATTTAATTTATCACCTTGTGTCAATTTAATCCACGTATCCTTAAAACCACTTACAAATTTAATTGTTATCAGATTTTTAGGGTAAACAATGGAGACTCGAGGTATACCTGTTTTTGCGTTCGCAGGCCTCGGAGTCACCTTCTGAAATCTTACTTTGTACCATTTATTTCTATTCCGAAAAAGTTGTATTTAGAGATTTTCTAGTAAATCAAGTAAAGTTTATGACTTGTACTACCGATTTTGGGATTTTTGGCTTGTATAGAAATTTCCATTTTGGAAGTTATAGTTGTTGGTTAGATTTTGCCATTATTTCATTAAGTGTTAGGCTTACTTGGTGTTAAAGACTAGGTGCCGTGACGACATCTTACGGAGAGAAATCGGGGTCGTGACAGGTTGACTAAGTCGGCGCATTTCATTCCGGTCATGACTTCCTACACTTCAGAGTAGTTGGCTAGAAATCCATATCAGGGAGATTGTTCGCCTGCATGGTGTATCTGTGTCTATCATCTCAGACCGCAGTACTCAGTTCACTTCGCACTTTTAGAGTGCGGTCCAGCATCAGTTGGACATGCAGATTGAGTTGAGTACTGCATTTTACCCTTGGACAGACGGATAGTCTGAGCGGACCATTTAGATCTTGGAGGATTTGTTGAGAGCATGCACTATCAATTTGATAGATCAGTGGAACTAGTTTCTAACTTTAGCGGAGTTTGCGTACAACAACAGCTACCAATCACGTATCCAGATGGATCCGTATTAGGTCTTATATGGGAGGCAACATCATACTCCGGTTGGTTGGTTCGAGCCTGGTGAGGCTAGGCTACTGGGAACAGACTTGGTTAGTGATTCCCTAGAGAAGGTGAAGTTGATTCAGGAGATGCTTCCCAAATCACAGTCTAGGCATAAGAGTTGGGCTGATAGGAGAGTTCATGATGTGGCATTCATGGAGAGTGAAAAGGTTCTTCTTTAATTTTCACCTATGAAGGGCGTGATGAGGTTCGGGAAGAAGGGCAAGTTGAGCCCGAGGTTTATTTGTCCCTTCGAGGTGTTGGAGAGAGTTGGTGAGGTTGCTTGTAGACTTTCCTTGCCTCTTAGTCTTTTGGGAGTTCATCTAGTGTTCCATGTTTCCATGCTTCGGAAATATCATGAAGATAAATCACACGTCTTGGAGTTCAGAACAGTGCAGTTGGATGGGAATCTTGCTTACGAGGATGAGCCAGAAGCCATTTTAGATAGGCGGGTTCGGAAGATAAGGTCGAAAGATATTTCATCGTGAAGGTCCATTGGAGAGGTCATCCAGTCACGGAGGCGATTGGGAGACCGAGTGTGATATGCGGAGCAGATATCCTCACCTCTTTGTACTCCATAAATGATTTAAAACTCATTCAAAGACGAACATTTGATTAAGGGGGGGGGGGGAATGTAATGACCCAGCTAGTTATTTTGTGTATTTGAGCCTGCATTCCCATTTGAAACTTTATATATGTTTGGTTTTTGTTTTCTGACTTGCGGGGATAATTGGTTTAGTTCTGGAAAGGTTTTGGAGTGAAAACACTTAGTTCCTAATTGGAAGCTTAAGTTACAAGAGTTGACTAAGGTTTGATTTTTGTATAAACGGCCCTGGATTAGTGATTTGATGATACCAATAGGTTTGTATGGAGATTATGAACTTAGGCATATGTCCGATTTTAGATTTGGAAGTTCCTAGGGTGTTTTGGCGCTATTTGCCTAAAGTTGACAATTTGAAGGTTTGGAGAGTTCCTAAATTTGACTAGGGATTGAATTTGGTGAAATCAGACTCGGATTTTAGTTCCGGGAGTTGGAATAGGTTTGTTTTGTGATCGGGACTTGTGCTTAAAGTTTGAGTTCATTTTAGATAGGTTAGGCTTGAATCAGACTCTTGGTTGAAGTTGGAAGGTTCTTGAACTTAAGAGAAGTACAATTAGCGTTTTGGCCTTTGATTCATTGTTGTGGTGTTATCGTATGTGTTTGGAGGTTTTTTGTAGGTCCAGATATTAATTACGGACTTGTTGGTATGATTTGATGGGGTCCCGGATGGCTTGGATGAGTTTCAAACTACCCGAAGCATTTTGAGAGTTGCAGGTTTTTGCTGGTGTTAGGCCTTTCTTCGTGATCGCGGAGGTGTATTGCGATCACGGAGGTCGTTTTGGTGCTACGAATATTTTTCCTTCACGTTCATGACACTGGAGTTGCGTTCGCAGTGGATGAGCCAAATTCGCCTTGAGCTGAGATAGCTGGGGGAAGGGGGGCTTCGCCAGGTCTTGGCCTTCACGTTCGCACAGGTGGTCTCACATTCGCGTATGACGATGGAATATTGTGAATCGCGTCGCAGGCTTTGGGCCACATTTGCCAAGAGTTATTTGATGCAGTGTGATTTTTATGCTTCGCGAACGCGAGGTAATGGCCGCATTCGCGAAGGCTATCGCTGGGCACACTGATTAGTGATGTAATTTCAGATTTTTATCCATTCTCTCATATTTCGAACCCTAGACGTAGAGAGGTGGCGATTGTGGAGAGAAAATTCACTACTACATTGGAGATAAGCAATTTTCACTTGGATTTGGCTTTATATCTTGATTCCCCATAGATTTATACACACAAACTTAGATTTTTAAAAGAAATTTTTGTGATTTTGTCTACAAATTAAGTAAGTGAAAGTTGGGGATTTGGGAGTCGATTTGGACTTGATTTTGGAATCTAATCATATATTTGGACTTGTGGGATTATGAGTAGTCGGGATCTACCCCTTGACTCGAGTTTTAACCGTGTGAGCATGTGTTAACTTTTGAGGATTTGATTAAAGAAAGAGGCTTTATTATTTCGAATTGTTTTCTATGGTTTTATTTGATATTATTGAGTCCATTTGGCTAGATTCGAGCAGGTCGGAGTTTATTTAAGGGAAGGTAATTTTGGAGGGTTGATTTGGCCCTTTTGAGTTAAGTATCTTACCTAATCTTGTCTAAGGGAATAACCATTAGGATTGGACCTTATTTTGTGTAAATGTAATGTATGCGATGCGACGTATATGTGAGGTAACGAGTGTATATATGGATGCTTTATTTGAAAAATGACCGGATTAGATTCTAGGCTTCTACTATGCCCTTAATTTATTGTGTGCTCTCTATGATACATGTGAAATTCTTGTATGACTACGCGAGTTTACCTTTTCATGCTAGAGATCATATTTTAGGATTATAATTTCTTAATTGGTCAAGATCGGCATTTATGGAATCATTGCTAAATTGGTTTAGCCATAGTCATGATCTATATTTTGAGGCCCCATCCACATTTTTATTATTATAATTTCCTTGTGCTCTTTGTTGACAAATTGTGAGTATATGTCTTTCTGATATCGCATTTGTTATGATTATGATACATGTGGGCATGTTGGGTGGATTGATTGGGTGTTGGCACGAGGTTTTGCCATGCGATTGAGATTGATATTGTTGTTGGGATATTGAGAATAACGGTGAATATTGTTATTGTGTCGAGGTATGGAGTATAAGGGTAGATATCTCTATGGTGTCGGGGTATGTAGCATAAGGGTGAATATTATTATTATTATTATTATATCGGGGTATAGATCATAAGGGTGGATATTGTTATTGTGACGAAATGTGGAGCATTAGAGTGAATATTGTTATTGTGATGAAATGTGGAGTATAAGAGTGGCTTTCATGATGATGAACATGTATTCTTGAAACTTCGTCGTGTATTTCAGCAAGTTTTAAAGTCGTATTTAATATGCTATCATATGCCTTTGTTCCTATTTGATGATTTATTTGTCAAAAATGTATTTTCTTATGTTGAGTTGTTATCAAATGCTTTAACGAGATTTGTTGGTATTGTACTATATTAAATATATTCTTGTTGCCAGTTATTTATATATTGCACAAATTTTTTGACTAGTGAATATCACATGACTTGAACCTTGTCACTACTTCACTGAGGTTAGTCTTGATAATTACTGGATACCGATTGTGGTGTACTCATAATTTACTTCTGCATATTTTTATGCAGATCTGGGTGTTGGATGCAGCATACTTCGAAAATGAGTGCATATGATATTCTCCAGGATTTAAGGTAGTGCTACATACACATTGTAGTCCTTTGGAGTCCCATCCTTTATATTGATACTCTTATTTTCAAATTCAAACAGTATTATATTTGAGACTTCCTTAATTATACAGTTTAGAGATCATGACTCTGTAATACCTAGTTTTGAGAAGTTGTATTTTGTATTGCCATTTTTGGCTCATGTTATTACTAATTCTGTTGTTTATGTTAATTCAGTCTTACTTTATCAAGTTTGGATGATTTAATATTGTTAATGTGATTTGGCTTACCTAGTCTTGAAGGTTAGATGTCATCACGACCCCATTGGTTGGATTTGGGTCGTAACAAATATGCGAAGACATGCCCAAATTGATAGATCAATAGGAACATGTGAAGACATACAGAAAAGCTTAACTTCCCACATAACCGTCTCAAACAAGTGACGAGAATAATATATATATATATATATATATATATATATATATATATATATATATATATATGCTAACAAGGTGCACATGAGGAACAATATATAACTACGCAGTTCTACCATGTAAACAAGTACATAAAATTCATAATGTTACATTAGCATGTGAAGAATAACTATAATATTATTCTAGCATAAATAAAATGCTCAAGTGGTCATAGAACATGCAAAATATGTAACAAGTAATAGCATGTAGCAAAACAAGGCATAAGAAGACCTAATAAACTGCCCCAATCATTAATAAACCTTGGCATCTGTCTACACACTTGTCACTTTGCATATATATTATTTCTAACACGTAGCATGTAGCAACACTATTATTTTCTTAGGAAAATACCCTTAAGTCAAGGTTAGCAAATATATTTACCAAGAATGCCTTTTCCTTTCTTTATGGCCTCTAAACATCCACAATCTAGCCAAAAATATTTAACAAGGACAAATAAGACTATAAAAATAAATCCTATAGATTAACTCTAGACCTATGTCAAAGTCAACAAAAATTAACATCGGGCTACGTGGTAAAAATCCAAAATGAGATTCAAATTCTGATGACTCATAATCTACCAAGACTAAATATGTAATTTATTTCTGAATCCGAGTTTAAATCGGTGTTCAAAATCTCAAGATTTACTTTCTTAAACTTTGGTTAAATATTCCTTTTTCCTCTTTGCAATCCTTGATTCTACAACAAAATCGAAGATAGATTCATGTAAGAACCATATATTCGAGTTACGATTACTTATCCCAATAAAGTAGATGAAAATTCCCTCAAGAATCACCTCAATTCATGCTCTCTAACTCCCAAAATAATAAAATGAACACTAAGTATGAAATAGAGTTATTTATACAACTGCTAAAAATAATTAAAATTGCAGAAAATGGTTGAATTTTACCGACTTTTATCTTAAAGGCCTTCCCCAAACACTCCAAAACTCACCCTGTCACGACCCAAAATTCAACTAGTCGTGATGGCACCGAACCCAACCCGCTAGGTAAGCCAATTAATAATAATCCAATACCAATGAGATTTATTGAGAAAAATAATGATAACATAACTGAACTTTTATACAAAATCTGAAGGACTGATAATACAAATCATGAGCTTCAAAAATTTAGAGTTTACAAAGCTAGTATGAAATAAATATATCATCTGTTCGAAATGTACATAAACAGATTTATAAATTTAAAGCTACCAAGAATGAGAGGCAACTATAACCGGAACGTAGATACATCTTCAATGCTAACTCCCGCCATACACAGTAACATCAGCTCCAAAATCTGCACGCAAGGTGCAGAAGTGTAGTATGAGTACAACCGACTCCATGTACTCAATAAGTAACAAATCTAACCTTAGGTTGAAAACATGACAATGGTCAGAGTCCAACACCAATAACTAAGAATAACTCGTAACAATATAATGAAAAAATTACAAGTAATACTCAAAGATATGATGCTCACCTCGTTCGTAGTTAAGGAAAATAGGCATGTTTTCAGGTATAACAGTAAAACCCAAATATTTCACCGAAATCACCAAAGTGTGAGTATATCAGGAAAAAACTATGATTTTTCTCAAATACTTTCGACAACATATAAGATATTTTCATTCACAAATAGCATGAGGAAAGTACATCTCTATGCCTACATGTCAATGTGCATGTGAAGTCATGAATGTCACAAAACCGTGTAGCATGAGGAAATGCATTTCTATGCTTATATATCAAGTATACATGTCAAATGCAATGCATCACAGTGATAAACCCATGTACTCACACTCTCAAAGTACTCAACTTCACTGTCTCACATTCAATCACTTGATACTCACACTCGACACTCGACACTCGGCACTCGGTGCATGCACTCACTGCTGGTATGTCAGACTCTGGAGGGGTGGATCCTGCCCAAGTGCTAATAAAACATGATATGGCGCGCAGCCCTATCACATCATGAATCAATAATACCTGCTGTAGCGTGCAGCCCGATCCCATCATGGATCAATAATACCTGCTACGGTGTACAACCCGATCCCATCAGGAATCAATAATACATATTGTCGTGTACAGCCCGATCCCATCATGAATCAATAAAACTCGTTGCGGCATGCAGCCCGATCCTATCATGAATTAATAAAAACTTGGTGTGGCATCAAGCCCTATCCCATAAATATCACTCATAATCGGGTCCTCAGCCTCACTCAGTCATCATCTGCTCGAATCTCCCGGGCTCACAAATCGCATGCCAAACAACCCAAACAATAATAACATGAGGTGACAACAATTTATAACAGAGACTGAGATATGATATGCAAATGCATTAATATGACTGAGTACATAATTGCAATTTAAGAAAATAACTCAACATCAGAAATGACCTCAGTGGGTCCCAACAAAATCAGTATATAGACTAAATATGATTTCTAACATGGATCACAGCTCAATTACTCTAACACATAGGAATTTCATGGAGAGAAACAAGGTTAGGTAACTACACAGTACCCCAAAATCAATCGAGTCATAATTCACACGATTCACACATACACGCCCGTCACCTAGCATGTGCGTTACCTCATCACCAAACACATAACACGTCTGTTGAGCGATTCATACCCTCAGCGCCAAGTTTAGAAGTGTTGATTACCTCGAACAAGCCGAATCCATTACCGAGCAAGCCAAACAATACTCTAGAAATGCCATCCCACACGTACCAACCTCCGAACACCTCGAAACTATCCAATAGCAACTCAAGAATATAAAATAATACCAAAAGAAACAAACTCAATCGATAAAGGTCGAATCTTTAATCAAAAGCCCAAAGTCAACCAAAAAGGCAAACCCAAGCCCGCACCGCAGAATCTGATAAAACATACAAAATCTGACAACCCTTTTAATTACGAGTCCAACCATACTATTTTCACTCAAATCCGACCCCAAATCGATGTTCAAAACTCAAAAAAAATTACTTTATGAAATTTTAGATAAAACCCCCCAAATTTTACTTTGAAATAATTAATCAAATGCCAAAAACAAAGATGGATTCATGAAACGTAACCAAAATAGAGTATATAACACTTGCCCCAATCCATGTGGTGGAAATCACATCACAAATCGCCCATATCCAAGCTCCCCAACTCAAAATATGACCAAATGAACAAACCCTCGATATTATATGCTTCTGCCCAGCTAATCTGCCACGTTTCTAGTACCAAACGATCCCAAAACTCTCTTTTGATGGCTCAAATGTATTCCTCGTAATATTCCAGTCAGGTTAGGCTTTTGAATCACTCCATTTAACCTTATAATGAAGGAGATATGTTAGTTTCAATATTTGAAAATAGTGCAGATTTTTAAATACGAATTCAGTGGTAATTTCGTAATTAATCTGAAAAATCTAGCAACTAATTCTTAGTAAAATGATCATAAATTCCTCATACGATGTCGCAACTTGATGATTTCAGTTTTTACGGTTCCAAAATTACGATACGGATCTAATGCTTCAATCAAAAAAGAAATTGAGCTCATTTGCTTAATGTGGTACCATTTATGCTTGAAGAAACGATGTCGAAACATAAAAAACGAGCGCAACACAACCCAAACCTATCTGAAACTGACCCGAGTCCCTCGGGACCCCGTCCGAACATATCAACAAGTCCCATAACATAACACGGAGTTACTTGAAGAACTTTTGGATTTTCAACTTTCAAAACTCGCACCGAACCATATCAAATCAACTCGGAATGAATTCAAATTTTGCCCACAAGTCCCAAATGACATAATGAAGCTCTTCCAATTCTTGAAACCAAAATCTGAATTCGATATCATCACAGTCAACTCTCGTTCCAACTTTCGCCAATTAGTGCCGAAACCTTCTAGAAATATCCAAATACAAATTCGGGCATATTCCCTACTCCAAAATCACCATCCGGACCTAACGGAACCATCAAAACTCCAATCCGAGGTAAAATACTAAAAAGTCAAACCTGGTCAACTCTTCCAACTTAAAGCTTCCATGTATAGAATCATTCTTCCAAATCAATTCCAAATTACCTGAAAACCAAAACCGACCATTCACACAAGTCATAATACATCATACGAAGCTTTTTCAGACTTCAAATGGTAGAATGGAATGCAAATGCTCAAAATGACTGATCGGGTCGTTACATTCTCCCCCACTTAAATATATGTTCGTCCTCGAACTTGCCCAGAGTCATTCCAAAGCCATCAAATCAACGTGTAACCTTACCATGCACATTCTCGGGGGTGATCCCATGTCACCCCAATCCATGTAAGCAGGACAACACAACATAACTGAAGATCATTACTTTAACCTTAGTCCGTAAGCCTTAGAATCCAATTTCCAACATCTGCAATTCTTCACAAGACCGAATCTCGGGTCTACACACTGTATAAGTCTGAACAAGCTGTATCAAGCCATAACCATAACCCAAGATGTAATCACATGATATACCACACAACTCGCATACTCGTAGCAATAATTCCCGATCACAGTATTGCTCAAAACAAACCCAATAATGGTAAAAAACCTCATATCAAATAAAATATCGTTCAAAACCTTTGTACACTGCCGATGATGAAAGAAACATACAGAAACGCATAACCACTCATCAGATCGACAAGTCATGGAGCTCTCTCTCTCTCTCTCTCTCTCTCTCTCTCTCTCTCTCTCATCCGACAAGAACCGAAGCCAAATTCTTAGCCAACTTTCGATATTATTCTTCCAACGTGCCGTAATCAAATCTCATAGTATCCATTCTAGGTCCAATGACCTTATCTCATCAAACACAACTATTTTATTGACATGCCACACCAATACAACCTAAAGTCATAACTGTGCAATCTGTGCACCACTAAGCAACAATACAAATATACTCAAACTTGGAAAATAACTCAAACGAGAGAACCGTCCCACAAGGTCAACAAGTGCCATCACAAATGCAATGCTATGAACCCCCCCCCCCTCCCACACACACACACATATGTAGTAGAAACAAACACACAAATCTAACTCAAAAGATCATATCTCAACATAACTCCGATGTAATGATGTTGGGCATATTTCTATATGTTTTAATGTTACTTCGCCCATGTTTTAACCGATTTGTGGTAATATTTGGTGTTAAAAATTCCCAACGCATGTTAATTATTGGTTTTATGACTAATTAAGTTGTGTGTGATCATTTAGGATATTTGGAGTCCAAAAATATGAAAAACAGATGCTCCAACTATAGGAGAAGAGGGTGGATGCGTCGCATCCAACCTTGGAAATAAGGCTAGTTGGTTCACCCTTAGCAGTGAAGTCGGGAGAAGGCATCCACCTTAGTATCCGCACCTGGGCACAACAAGGATGAGGGAACAGTAGGTGGATGCATAGCATCCGATGCTGAGAAGTGCAAGATGAGGCAGATGTGAAGCATCCACCCCAGCATCAATCCCTGAAGCTTATTCGGAATAGGAAAAGGGAAACTTTGGCCCACGACTTTTGTATGTAATATATAAGTCAAAAATGCCTCTTTTAGGTTATCAACACACTTTTTGAAGAGGATTCGACCTAGGGAGAGCAAGGAGCCGCCGTGGAGGCCGGATTTCATCTTCTTCCGCCAAACTTAGTAAACTTTATGTTTCTTTGTATGATTTGTTGTTTGGCTACCATGTCAATGAGGAGCTAAACTTCACGTTCTAGGGTTGTGGTTCTTTCATGACTATTGTTATTTGGATATTGATTTTGGTTTCTTGATTATCATATTGGTTTATTTATTTAATCTTTCGCTTAATTATTTGATTGCTTGATCACTAATTGAATATTATCTACGAATCTAGAATTGAACTCGAAAGTGGGAATTTTAGATTGCATATAAAATTACATAGAGCAAGTTCTTGAACTTGGGCATCGGGGAACGAATTCGCAGTTAGGATAGACATATACCTAATTATCTTTCTTGGTTGATTTACGGGAATTATAAATGCGTTCTTGTTAGATCTCATTCCATAGATATATAGGCGTTATGTTAGCTTGAATAGGCGAGTAAGAACTCGACAGATTCTTAGGAGAAATATTAATCATGTCAACCAATTAGCTAGATCAATTAGTTAGTCAATTCAATTGAAGAATATAATAGGAATGTTAGATAGCCCATAACCCTGGATCGTTTTCATCACATTGATAATATAAAAATCTGCTCTTCCTCTATTTAAAGTTCAGTAATTATTTTTTTTTTAGTTTAATTACTTTAGCATCACTACTCCTAGGTTAAATACTTAGTTAGATAATTAGGATAGTCTAATCTAGTTAATACTTAATCACAAGTCCTTGTGGGTTCGACATCCGACTTTTAGTCACTTTATTAATTGAAGATCGCGTATACTTGCGTGTGCATTTGGCCGCAACAAGTTTTTGGCTCCATTGCCGGAAACTTAGAATTAGCTATTTCTAGATTAGACATTTTTTGTTATCTATTCAAGTTTTTTATTTTTAGTTTAGTTAGTATTTGTTTATTTATTCTAACATGGCATCTTGGAATGAAAATTGTTTGAATGATGATTATTCTTATTTTGATGATCTATGTCCATATTGTGGAGGACCTTTCTGGTGGAATGAATATTCCCGGGAGCGAGTTGTGCGCACAATCTCAATACTTTGAGTAAAATATTTATAATATGTGTGGTGGTCAAGGTGTCCATTGTGATGATTGTCCTAATTTGTTTTATCCTTCTCTGAGCCCTTATTATGATCTTCCTAACAGTGTTTGTGAGTTTGATAGGAGCAATGAAGTGCATGATATGGAATGTGGTGCATATATTAGGGATATTTTGAGGCACGTAGCAGAACAACAGGATGAACTCAAAAAAGATATGAAAAGAATGAGGATAGAAATCACAACAATAAAGGCCAATATGGAAGAATTGAATGAAGAGAGCGAGTTCCAGCAAGAGGAGAATTTTTGAAAAAGTGGAGATTTTGAGCCATATGTGGCTAGTGTAACAATCTAAAAAAATAGAAATATATGAGGCTCAATGTGAGAAAATTTTTGATGGGATGAAACACTTAATAGAAGGTAGAGCTAAACTGGGAGATGAGATCAATAAATTTGGCATTGTTATTCACGACATGGAGGCTCAATTGAGTGCAAAGGTTGTTGCGTCTAACGTCCAACAAAATAGTTCTGAGTTGAGTAAAGCTTAAAAGGAGCTTATACGCCAAATGGAAGAGCTAAAAGTGGAGAGTCAATCATTCGACCATAACTTTGTTGATGATGCCCATGTTGAGAAAAATACACTAGAGTTATGTGAGGAAGTAGATAATATTGCACTTGAAGACTCTAGTGTGTGTATATATGAGGATGTAAATAGCAACGCAATTCTAGAGTTTAGGCATATTGGTCCCCATTCCATATATTTTTCGACATTGTATTTAGATGATGACATGAAAAGTGAGTCATCTGAGCTTTTGGAGGAGTCAACGGACGAGGAACAATGTGCCTATATTCTGGAATTTATTGTATCAGAAAGACAAAAATGCATACCTCATCTAAAGTCCAAGAAGTGTATAGTAAAAAAATTATTATTTAACTTGGTTATCATTGTAGCCCCACCAAAGCAGCAAAGCCACAAACTGGATGCCATGTTAGGGGTATAATTCATAAGTTCAAGGTGGAGAAAAAAGTAGTCCACGTAGTGCCGCGACATTAAATTAGACGCTTATTGGGAGGCAACCCAACGTTACTACTTTATCTTATTTTTGTTTTGTTTTTGTTTATTTTTTATTATTATTATTTTTGTAGTATTGTTTTATTTTGTAGGATTATGAGCATAGGAAGAAAAGTCACTGGAAGTGTGAAACAGGGAGCCAGATGGTTGGAACTAGTATGAGGTACCCGCACAAAGGACCATCCTCGGGAGAAGTCTGAGTACCTCGTGAGCTGCTATTGCTTCGGCCTTTGGCCTTTCAGGGAGTTTCTTGTCCACCCTTGTTATTTTTATTTTATTTGTGCATTGGGGACACTGCACTCTTTTAAGTGTGGGGTAAAAAATTCTATGCGCTTTGTATAGTATTATAATAGTATATTGTAAGTTTTTTATCTTTTTATAATTAGCTTTTGTAGTAGTTTTAGTAGCTTAATTTAAAAATAAAAAAAATCAGAAAATAAAGAAAACAATTTAATTTTTGTTTTTTGGATATTTCCCGACGATGGATCTAAAAGATAATTTTCTTGAGGGATTAAAGTCTAAACAAATAAATTGCAAAATAGAAAAAAACACAAAAATATGTCTTTTAGTTTTTCATAGGTAGCAATAATCCCCCGTGGTTTTTCTTTGTGCATCGGTTCTTTTTCATGGGATGTAATTTGAACCGGATAGTTTTTTCTTTTAGAGTAGATTAGGACTTTAGGGAATAAAATGGAGAAAGAAAGATGAGATGAACCTAGGCGTCTTTGACTTGTTTGATATAGCATATTTAGGCTTTGACATGTGTAGTATCTTCCCTATATCTTGAAATTGTCCATGATGCCTTGTTAAATTGGATAGCATGTCTTGTGACGCATACGTCTTATTTACTTGACTTATGTTCATTTTGTGCTTAATGCTTAATATCTTGCAGCTCCATGAATATTTGCATTTGTTTGAGAGTCAGAATGGGACCGTCCTTAGTGAGTCATGTGCCATGTGTTGTGAGATTTTTGTGTAGTCCATGTATTGTAATTGAGTCTACAACTTGCCCGGTATGTGAGTTGAAGCGAAATTCTAGGTGAAAATGATTTTAGGTTTTCTTTGATCTTTTTGAGCTTTAATGCTTATCATAAATAAAATCGATCCCTAGTAAACCCTTTTGAGCCTATAGACTTTTATTTGGTACCCACATTACAACTCTATACCTTTTTTGTTCTTAATTGACATTATCTTATTTTTTTTACCTCTTAAAGCACTTTCATTATAAAATGAGCGCTAAACAAAGTATGGAGGGAATTTTGGCGGCTTTTTAGTGGAACCAATGAAAGGAAAAAAAGTGCACTTATTTTTGTAAATGAATACGTCACTAGTAAAAATTGCAAAAGAGAAAAAAAGATAGTTGAAAAAAAAGAGAGACAAAAAAAAAATGTAGATGAATAAATATCTTGTTTTTGCTAGTGGAGTGTAAAGGACGATAGTGCTTAAAGAAAAATGGAATATTTTTGGGGGTGATATAATTTTTGAAATTGAAGTGAATTGAAGAATTTGCGCTTCAATTATTTGGTGATGTGTTAAAGTGCTTAAGAGGGTGAACCACTATTCCTAAATATATCCTACCCGTCCCTTAGTCCACATTACAATCATAAACAAAAATCCTAATTGATTTTAGATCGAGCGAGCATGCATTAGTAGAGGTTTACATTATGGGCGAGCCTATGCTACCAATTGCGCGCATGTGAATTCTTTGTGAGAGTGAGCGATTTCTTTGATATATGGGAGGTCCTTAAATTATTTTTGATCATGAGATTTGATGTATGAATTCAACTCACTCTCCTTGATTTTGTTGCGAGGGCATATGGTTTCACGAGGGATAGGTTACATTATAGACTTCTCTATGATGTGGGGTGTTCAAGCCATGAGTGCATTGTGACATTGAGTCGGGTTTTGAGGCTAGGATTGTTAAGAGCATGTTTCTTTTGTTTAGAATATTTTTTAAATATGGCATAAGTTAAAGGGAAGTGTGTGTTGAATGCATATGCTAGAGTTTAATTGTTGCAATCAACCATGGTCATAGATGTGGTGTGGTTTGAATGATAGGAGTTTAATTTTTTTTTGTCTACTTTAGTGATGGTTTGTTCGAGGACGAACAAAGGTTTAAGTGTGGGGTGATGATGTTGGTCATATTTCTATATGTTTTAATGTCACTTCACCCATGTTTTAACCGCTTTTTGGTACTATTTGGTGTTAAAAATGCCCAACATGTATTAATTATTGGTTTTATGACTAATTAGGTTGTGTGTGATGATTTGGGATATTTGGAGTACAAACCTATAAAGCAAAGATGCTCCAACTATAGGAGAAGAGGGTGGATGCGTCGCATCAATCCTTGAAAAGAAGGCTAGTTGGTTTACCCTTAGCAGTAAAGTCTGGAGAAGGCATCCACCTTAGCATCCACCCCCGCATCCGATGCTAAGAAGTGCAAGTGGAGGCAGACGCGAAGCATCCACCCTAGCATCAATCCCTGAAGCTGATTCGGAATAGGAAAAGGGAAACTTTGGCCCACGACTTTTGTACGCAATATATAAGCCAAAAACGCCTCTTTTAGGTCATCAACACACTTTTTGAAGGGGATTCGACCTAGGGAGAGCAAGGAGCCGTCGTGGAGGCCGAATTTTATCTTCTTCTGCCACACTTAGTAATTTTTATGTTTCTTTGTATGATTTATTATTTGGCTACCATATCTATGTGGAGCTAAACTTCACGTTCTAAGGTTGTGGTTCTTTCATGACTATTGTTATTTGGATATTGATTTTGGTTTCTTGATTATCATATTGGTTTATTTATTTAATCTTTCACTTAATTATTTGATTGCTTGATCACAAATCGAATACTATCTACGAATCTAGAATTGAACTCGAAAGTGAAAATTCTAGATTGTATATAGAATTGAGTAGAGCAAGTTCTTGAACCCGGGCATCGGGGAACGAATTCGCAGTTAGGATAGACATATACCTAATTGCCCTGCTTGGTTGATTTACAGGAATTATAAATGCGTTCTTGTTAGTTCTAATTACATAGACATATAGGTATTAGGTTAGCTTGAATAGGCGAGTAAGAACTCGACATATTCTTATGAGCAATATTAACCCTGTCAACCAATGAACTAGATGAATTAGTTAGTCAATTCAATTGAAGAATACAAGAGGAATGTTAGATAGCCCATAACCATGGATCGTTTTCATCACATTGATAATATAAAAATCTGCTCTTCCTCTGTTTAAAGTTCATTAGTTATTTTCTTTTTAGTTTAATTACTTTAGCATCACTACTTCTAGGTTTAATCCTTGTTTAGATAATTAGGATAGTCTAATCTAGTTAATAGTTAATCATAAGTCCTCGTGGGTTCGACATCCGACTTTAGTCACTTTATTACTTGACCATCGCGTGTACTTGCATGTGCGTTTGGCTGCAACATGCAACGCGTGACCCCATCCAAACACCGATCCTATGAAATACCTTAAGCTAGACTGCTCAAAATCAACAATCACACGCAATTCGACATCAAGTACACGAAGTGCATGACTATAACCATGGAGGAACAGATAGCACCATATAGCACAAATAGGAAAGACCATAACCAAGGCGCAATCAACCATTCAATACCCCAATAACCATCTCGCTCGAATTCCGCTACAAGGCCCAAACAGAACCGCACCATATGTGCATATAACTAACAAATCATAACTCCTCGTAGCATAGAAGAGTAACACATAGAACATATCAGAACACGAACAAGCTCAACTCTAACAAAAGGACACACCCCTCAACACTAACAGTTCTGAGTCAACAAATCCGACCCGGTGTAGAATCATACAGATCCTTATTGGGCCTACCAATGGTCCCCCAAACCAACTCCGGTCATCCCCAAATGGATAAATGGCTCTCCAGAAGTCCACAATGACCTAACCATAGCACGTACTACCATCTAGATAACTTTGGCCACATCTTCACAGTCCACAACCATGAAACAATTCGCTTCTAAGTACTCCCAGTCTCCAAATCCATAGAACACACGAATCACCATAGTTGATCCCAACTCCACCACTTGAATGACTGTCACATCTCTCATACATGATCATCCCATGAGAAAAACTTCTATTTTTCTTCCATGCCACATAGCAAAATCTGGACATCAACAATTGATCAACCAGGCGAGTATCGCAATACCAGTGAAGCATCCGTAAGTCAAAACACAGTGTACCTTATGAAATGCGCACCCTA
Organism: Nicotiana otophora; assembly: GCA_000715115.1. Classification (NCBI taxonomy): domain Eukaryota; kingdom Viridiplantae; phylum Streptophyta; class Magnoliopsida; order Solanales; family Solanaceae; genus Nicotiana; species Nicotiana otophora. Next base: position 45,934 of record AWOL01S0063263.1, read on the forward strand.
CTCAAGAAATACCAAGTAGTAATATCACTTATCTAGTCATCTGAAACGTCATGACCTTCCCATCAAAACTGAACCGCCACATTGTACATGCAAATCTCAATCCCACAGGACGAACCGCATTTATCATGCCATCATATAAAAACCACGAGAATATCATAATGAACTCTGAGTCAGCAGTAGAATACATACCCAATCAGTCAGAAACCTTTAATTTGATCGCATCTAGGAGAAAATCACAACACATAACATGCTCCTCATGCCCGTAGGAAAATATTCATCTCAAACCATGGTAGAAACCATCGAGAACTCTTCGAAACCCATTTTCACATAACCAAGCCATCAGAACTGAGTCTCTCGAACTCAACCAATCCATGCAGGTCGCCAAACCTAAGAGTATTGCCACAAAACACCTATAGAGATTCACCACATCATAAGTACCCAAAGAATCGATCATTATCCATACCATGCTGATCAACCTACTACAAAGCCGTCCAATTTTCCGAGTTCCTTCCGAATTACCCTCAGGTTGACACTTCTCCTTACCATAACACCACGATCCTTACCCAAAGCTGACTACAAGAGATCTTAGAATAAAACCACACCGCTCTAAGGCCCATAAGTCGTTGTATTCCCTCTTAAGCACCCCAAAAGTACCACAACCGATACACTTACTCTGAAGAGACCTTCTATGAATCTAAAGACATTTCCATCACCTTCCTGATACTGAAATGTAGAATCCATAATGATATAGAAATATCGTGAGTCTTGACACTATCCAATGTAAATCTCAGATTCTATCCATATACAAATCCGAAAAATTCTCAATTGATACATATAAATCTTGAATACATTAGAACCTTCTCGAGAGTCATCCACTCTGCTCAAATCTCAATTGCACCACCCAAACTGGCCGAGCGACTTGTGCCCCAGTAGCACGACAATACCCAAAGAAGTAAACTCACATTAACGTAACCGAGCAAATTCCTACTCCATGCGCATTACATCCTTCACGAACAACAACTCAATCTTTCCATGATTCCCATATACCCTTAAAATGTAATACACCATGCATCCAGAAAATTTCCTTGCTTAAGACATCCTCAAAACCAGCCTCTGCAAGTCATAACCGATCTACAAGTATGCCTCAGACCAAAACCAATATAATATGTAACCATGTAATCACATTGTCGATAGCAGACTTCCCCACTTGGGTCAAAGCCATATATCAAAACACTCGATAACTCACAATGCCCATACTTTATTACTGTCATAATACCACAGTAAAATTCAACTAAATCCTTCATAAGCTCATGTAACACAAACCATATATTACCTCAAATCATCTGCTAAGCTCGCATTCATCCTCGTGACGGTCAGATCAAGTTTCTCAACGAATCCAAACTCAAATCGCAATACCTATACCCACTGGTAGAAAAGAAAGCCTCCACACAACATCATAAGGATCACACATCCGTAGATTACCCCGCGGGTGGCAACCCACCTGCTTAGCCTTAAACAGACATCTATCTATACCCTCTCACATCCACAACTACTACGCAATAACTTAATCTTCCTGAGTCTGAACTCATCAACAAGACATGAGAATCTACTTCGTTCCACAAATGAAATAACACGAAAGAATCTCTCAAAAACCTTCATAACTCAAGACTGTATGACACATCCACAGAAATCGAGCATCCAAAAGTCCTTTTCACATCTTAAGAAAACTCTTCCTGTCATATTCAAACCATCTGAACACATCCCGCAGTTGTATCCTACTCATCATATAGCTATCCAACCACTCGCCGAGCCACCAATCCCACTCATAGGGACACCACTGGACATAGAAGTCCATAATCACATGCTCACACAACTGAAACTACTTAGCCTAAGTTGCGGTCCAAACCGGTCCTCAAGTCCTCTAGACTAGCCCATCACAAAAACATAGAAAACACATCTCACACCTCAGCCATAGATTTCACAAGCCGTCAATGTACAGCTGATACCAAGCGCTCACATGCGCATAGGAGGGAGTGGAAGAAATTCAAAGAGATATGCTTCACGATAAGGAAAGAAAGATGGGAAGTTTACCCTAAATGGCTTGGAGCCTCTCGAAGATAGGTATGGACGTCATCATACCGATCTGCAAGACTCTACTAGACACTTGCTCATGACTCATAGAACCTATGAAGCTAGTGCTCTGATACCAACTTGTCACGACCCAAAATCCACCCCGTCGTGATAGCACCTAACCCAACCGATTAGGTAAGCCAATTAACAACAATCTAATACCAATGAGATTTATTGAGAGAAATAATGATAATATAACCAAACTATTATATAAAATCCCAAGGACTGGTAGTACAAATCATGAGCTTCTAAGATTTAGAGTTTATAAAGCTAGTATGAAATAAATACATCTTATGTTCGAAGTGTACATAAACAGATTTATAAATATAAAGCTACCAAGAATCCGAGGCAGCTATAACCGGAATGCAGATACATCTTCAATGCTAGCTCCGGTCATACACAGCAACATAAGCTCCAAAATTTTCACGCAAGGTGCTGAAGTATAATATTAGTACAACCGACCCCATGTAATCAATAAGTAACAAACCTAACCTTAGGTTGAAAATAATGACGAGCTTGGACAACGGTTAGAGTCCAACACTAACAGCCAAAGACCACTCGTAACCCAAATTTCACTTTGAAATCATCAGCGAGCCAAAAAACAAAGATGAATCATAACATATAACCAAAACCGAGTATAGAACACTTACCACAATCCATGTGGTGAAAATCGCCTCACAAATCGCCTAAATTCGAGCTCCCCAACTCAAAATATGACCAAATGAACAAACCCTCGATATGATATCCTTTTGCCCAGCTATTCTACCTCGTTTCTTGTGTCCAACAATCCAGAAACTCGCTTTTGATGCCTCTAATAGATTCCTCGTTAAATTCCAGTCAAGTTAATCTTTTGAATCACTCCATTTTTTTAATATTTGAAAATAGTGCAGATTTTTAAATACGAATTCAGTGGCAATTTCGTAATTAATCTAAAAAACTAGCAACCCAATTCTTAGTAAAATGATCATAAATTCATCATGATAATGGCGAACTTTGATGATTTCAGTTACAATGATTTCAAAATTACGATACAGATCTAATGCTTCAATCAAAATAGAAATTGGAGCTCATCTACTTAATGTGGTACCATTTATGCTTGAAGAAATGACGTTGAAACATAAAAAATAAGCGCAACACAACCCAAACCTATCAGAAACTCACCCGAATCCCTCGGGACCCCGTCCGAATATACCAACAAGTCCCATAACATAACACGGACTTACTTGAGGCCTCAAATCACGTATAACAGTATCAAAATCATGAATCGCACCTCTAATCGAACTTGAAGAATCTTTGAATATTCAACTTTCAAAACTCGCGTCGAACCATAACAAATCAACTCAGAAGGAATTCAAATTTTGCCCACAAGTCCCAAATGACATAATGAAGCTCTTCCAAATTCTGAAATCATAATGCGAACCTGATATTATCAAACTAACACCCGGTCAAACTTATGAACATTCCAAACCTTCAAATTGTCAACTTTCGCCAATTAGTACCGAAACCTTCTAGAAATATCAAATGCAAATCTAGGCATATGTCCCACTCCAAAATCACCATCCAGACCTAACAGAATCATCAAAACTCTGATTTGAGATCAAATATTAAAAAGTGAAACTTGGTCAACTCTTCCAACTTAAATCTTCTTAGTTGAGAATCATTCTTCCAAATCAATTCCGAATCACCTGAAAACCAAAACCGACGATTCACACAAGTTATAATACATCATATGAAGCTACTCCAGACTTCAAATAGCGGAACAGAATGTAAATGCTCAAAACGACCGGTCGGGTCGTTACACACCCGAGCTCCCAAGACTCCTCAAATCCAAATACCGTATATGTACTTATCCAAAGGCTCAAAAAAATAAAGTGAAACACTATAAATCAAATCGGCAACTCAAATCAACTTAAGAATCCTTAAGGTTCTAATTTCATGGAAGAGCGCTAAAATGCACCTGAGCCCCTTGGATCCTTATCCGGATATATATACAAGTCCAAAATAACCGTATGAACTTTTTTAGAAGTTTCAAACAGTGATTCTAAGTACGTTAACCCAAATTGTTGACCTTAGTTAACTCTATGAACTTTAAGTCTTCATTAGAATTCAAGTGTTCCAAAGTGCCCGTGAACCATTCGGGAGCCGAATCACCCATATTCGCAACTCACATATTACTATTCAAACCTACAAAAAGTCTCAAATAAGAAAACATGATGCTAGAACATAGAATGATCGATTGCATCGTTGCAGTACCATTCAAGCTGAGAAACCTAGTATCAATGTCCCCGTTCAAATTGGTGGTTTAGAAATTTAAATATACCTCCATAAGTGAACCAAATAATTTATATTCCCGTGAAATGACCACTCGCCTAAGTTAGGATATGTAGATACCGTGATAGAGGCTTCATATTTTTTAAGTTTTGTTATTATGATTCTCATTATATAAGATTGTATAACTATTATTGAACAAGTTGAATACTCTAAAAAATAACCCGCATGAGATTACAAGAAAGAGAGGGGAAGAGAGATAGAGGATGTTCTATGAAGAACTTTTCGAAAGAGGAAAATGAGAGAAAAGAAAAATAAGGAAGAAAATAAAGGAAGTGGGAGTTTTGGTTTCTTAAATTTAATGAGGTAGCAAACAAAATGAGGTTTTGTTCACCCATTTAGTCCAATTAAAGACGGTTTTTTAAAAGATCCAAAGTAGATACGTTCTCCACAAGCCGGAAATAAAAATAAGGAAAAAATAATTCAACGACATTCTGAGAAGGGCTGTTGAGTTTTAAATGCATATCGCAGCACCACATCAAGCATATTCTTATCGTTCAAAAAAGCAATTGCCTAGCTATTTAGCTAGCGTTTGGTCATACATTTCTAAATTTATTAAAAAAATATTATTTGGGTGAAGTTTGGTTTGAAGATGAAAATTTATTTGGACATTATTTTTCAAAATACATTTAACTTTTTTTCTGATAAAACATGAAACGTGACTTATACCCATAAGTTCTAAAAACTATCAAAAATGCCGAACAATACCAAACAAACAAACTTGCTAATCTTGTATATGCATAACCTTCATCAATGCCATACATTATCACAAAGCATAGTCCTCACCATAGATAAGTTTGGCACAAAATCTATCATTTTTATAATGAACTACATAATACACTATCCTAAAACTATAACCTAATATTTTTAATATCAATTGCTAATAACACAATCACTAGCTACAACAATTCGTTAAATTGCAATAATATTACAAGATCCACCAGTCCAAAAAATGATACTCCCTCCGTTTCAATTTAGATGAGATAGTTTGACTCGGCACGGAGTTTAAGAAAAAAAAAAGATTTTTGAAACTTGTAGTCTTAAAAGCTTAAGGGGTAAAGCTTTGTAAGCCCATGATATTTGTGTGGTTATAAAAGCTTCTCATTAAGGGTAAATTGAGTGAAATGGAGAGTTTAAAGTTGAATTATTTCAAAATTTAGAAATTTATCATTTATTTTAGAATAGACTAAAAAGTAAAGTACCTCATCTAATTTGAAACGGAGGGAGGGAGTAGTAACTAGCTGGTGGATTACTTTGGTCATAATAGATGAATCACTTTTTTATAAGATACAAAAGTTTGGGAAATTTTTTTAAATTGTTAAAAAATTCAAAGGTAATAGTTTGGGTCAAAAACAGGTGTAGAGCTAGATTTGGGATTTGAAAATATTTTTTTCAAAATCTGCTAAAATATGGATAAAATATATAAACAAAGAGATTTTGCCAAAACATTTGAAAACAATTTGGCAAAATCTATGGCCAAACGGTGACTTATTCCTCTATCTGATTCCAAATATTAGTATTTTGACAACTGAATTGCTTTTTAAAATACTTGATATTTCTGAAAAAGAAAACTAATTACTTTTTGTTAAATCACCATTGTTGTTTCAATTATTGAAGTATAAATAAAGTGAAATGCCTAAAACAAAGAAAATTTTAGAAAAATACTTTATAATTAAATTTTTCTTCTACTGATAATGTAAAATTCTCAAAAGACAATGAGGTACTATTTGATTGGTCTTTGAAGAGAGTTAATTTATGTATAAAAATCAACATAATATAATACATTATTTGTTGGTATATCAAGGAGAGTTAACTTCGGTAAAACAATTCAGCATAGCATATACTATGTTTAGTTAGTTTTTTTCTTATTCTACATACATAATATTGCATAGGTTAATGAAGAAATTTAGGTATTATTTTATGCGAAATAAGATGTGAGATAATAATATATATTAAATAATACCTTTATTAAAATAAAGTATGACAAAATACCCTTCTCTTTCTTTTTCTAAGAAATAGAACATCTATGCAATAGTTTAATATAAAATTATTGTTAAACTGCTTGCTAATAGGCTGAAGTCTCTATTGCCAAGAATTATCTCATCAGCTCAGTAAGCTTTTGTACATGGAATGTTGATTACTTATAATGTATTAGTTGCTTTTGAAGTAATTCATTACATGAGATGCAAGAGACAAGGTAACAAAGGTGAGATGGCTCTGAAAATTGATATTACCAAGGTGTATACAGTCAAAACCTTTTTCGACCTTTATATGATTAGCCAAGATTGGAACATAATGGATCGAAGGTCATCTTCATAATAACGGGTATGAGATCTGAAGCCAGGTTACCGAGCTCAAATTTCTGGGACCGATCAAATACCGAGCTCGAAGTTATTACCGAGCTCGAATCCAAATCGAACTATGATGCGAAGCGGCGTTATCGAGCTTAAGAGCCAGAGACCGACCAATACCGAGCCCAAGTCAATACCAGGCCCCGAGTCAATATCGAGCTCTAGTCAATATCGAGCTCTAAATCTGGAAACCAACCAATACCAAGTCCGATCAAGATCGAGCCAAGAGACAAGAGCCGTTACAGCCGCACTAAGGGAGAGAATCTCAGCGGGAATTAGGAAAAAGCTAACCTATCATAGGTTCCCCACTATGTATTTTTAAAGTAGGATCCTTCCACTATAAGAGGGATGGCTATTATTTCTGTAAGGGGATCCAACATCAAGGCATTCATATACTTTCATATTATTGATATTCACAGAGAAAAACATACTGATATTCATATTGAGATTATCCTTTTTTGGGTTTTGTTTATTGATTCGTCTTGCTTGTTCAAAAATTATTTTCCACTCAGTTTGGTTTGTATTTCATTCTTTATACAGTCAATACTCAATATATTTTTATTTACTTTTCGATTTGTGTCAAGTTATACCACGTATCCTTAGAACTACGTATAAATTCATCTCTATCCGTTTTTCGGGTAAACAGTTTGGCGTCCACCGTGGGGCTAAGGATAACAGTGGTTATTTGGTACGAATCTCTTCAAAACATACCATTTTACATTTTCTCTCGGAAGTATCTTTGATTTCAGGTTGAAAACGACGAATTCTTAATTAATGGCCCTACCTATCGACAACGAAGCAGGCCTTCAAGATAAGACCAACAACTTAACCCCCGAGGTGGAAGGCCACTCGTCGATCCCGTTGGAGCTCGAGTTGAAGAGCCAATAGACGTTAATTCACATGCGGCCATGGAGGTGAACCAACGTTCCGACCATAAAAATAGCATTCATGGTGGAACTCGGTCTACAGCTCGAAATACCTAAAATGTTAAGGAAAACGAAATCAGCTTGCTTATGCTTTTCGAGATGTTGCATGCTTAACAAGTAGAAATAGTCCAGTTGCAGAGCCAAACCCAGGCACCGACCAGACTCGAGCTCAGTCCACCCCAAAAAGTCACCCACAAAATGGGGCCAGCTATAGTAAAGTCAAATGAGCAAGAATCGGGGACTAATCCCGAATTTGTTAAGATGCTCGAAGAACTGACAAAACGAATAGAGACAGGAGAAAAAAGGATCGAGGAAAACGACAAAAAAGTGGAAACATATAACTCCAGGGTTGATTAGATCCCGGGGGCACCACCGATATTGAAGGGCTTAAATTCTAAAAAATTTGTACAAAAGCCCTTCCCCCCGAGCGCGGCTCCTAAACCGATCCCAAAGAAGTTTCTCATGCTCGAGATTCCTAAATATAATGGAACGACTGACCCCAACAAATATGTCAGCTCTTACACATGTGCCATTAAAGGGAACGATCTAGAGGACGATGAGATCGAATCTGTATTATTGAAAAAATTTGGTGAAACCCTGTCAAAGGGAGCAATGATATGGTATCATAATTTACCGTCCAACTCTATCGATTCTTTTGCTATGCTTGTAGATTCTTTCGTAAAAGCACATGTTGGATCCATAAAGGTCGAGACCAGGAAGTCAGACCTATTCAAGGTAAGACAAAAAGATAACGAGATGCTAAGAGAATTTGTATCTCGTTTCCAAATGGAACGAATGGATCTACCACCAGTCACAGACGATTAGGCTGTTCAAGCTTTCACTCGAGGTCTAAACGAATGAAGATCGATGGCTTCATGGCGGCTGAAGCATAACCTGATCGTGTCACGCCCCGAACCTGGGGGGCGAGACCGGCACCCGGTGCCTCACCTATCCTTGCATACCAACTTGCGACTAAGGGACTCTGAACATATAATATCATACTTTAGCCATGGGCCACATTGTAAGACAATTACAAATTCTAACTAAACATCAATATAATATTGGGTCGACAAGGCCGTCATAACTACTATAGTTGGCAAACCAACAAAATATACATAAAAAGACCTACAAACCCAAAATACTGCACTAACTGCCAGGATAAGTCTACAAGCCTCTACTGATGGATATACTGTGATCGGAACAGGGGCCCGACCTACTCATATCATATATACATATATACACAAGATGTACATAAAGCTCTAGACCCGACAACTCCGAAGGGCATGGAGCTTAACGATCAAGTTGAACTCGGGCAATACCTAATGAGGAGGTCTACCCATCTGTCTGTCTGAACCTGCACGCATGAAATGCAGCGCCCCCAGAAAAGGGATGTCAGTACAAAATAATGTACCGAGTATGTAAGGCAATATACTGAAAGTTGAAACTGAACTCATAATATAATAACTGAAAGTAACTGGGAGTCAAAGATAATATGAAGATATGCTCAGCAGCTGATACTGACTCAACTCTCTCAATATCATAAGTAAAATAGTTGTCCGGCCTTATAAGGCTCGGTATATATAACTGCTATGTCGTAGTAGGCTCACTCATAGGTGCTCTGCCATACTAGGCTCTGTATCTCGGCCATGTTGGGCTCGCTCATAGGCGCTCGGCCACAGTACGCTCGGTATATAACTTACCATCTGATCAGAGGTTGCCCAATAGGGACTACCCATCGATTATAGCTCGATGCTAATGAAAATACTGTAATACCGTATATATAGGCTCTCTGCTCTCTTTACTGGAAGAAGACAATACTTAATTGAATATGAAGTCCCAATAAGGGAGAATACTGTAACTTATGAGACTAGAAAAATGTACATAAATTCAGGAATATGAATTTCTCTTTATGTCTCGTTATCAATCACATATAGTTATTGGATCATGCCAAAATAAAGAAAGGTTTAGACTTAACATACCTGAGCCGATTCTCTTGACAATCCCTTTAACACCCGTCGATTTCGACAACACGTAACGGCGGATCGAAGTAGGAAACAATCTGTATGATATTCTTGATAAAGATTATAACGTACTCCCTTAAATTGTAAATCCCGTTGCTATTACGTAGTATAACTTCATATGAATTTCTTGACTGGAGATTCGTCACTTTGTAGATTAGATTAAGCACCTCTCTTTTGTGAAGTAACTCACGTTACTAATATTTTATTTTGCTGAAGCAATGTATATTGCTATGGAGATCATTACTTGGAGATGGGAGGAGGTGAGCTTCTCTTATTATGTGAATGTTTGACCAAAATCCTACATATCTTTTGTTGAATTTAAGAAGCCTTTTATGGCTTAGCTAAGAGGCCCTCTAAAGGTGCCACCTAGCAATTCAATTCAAGAGTCACTAATTGAATAGTGGCTGCCACGTTTTGGGACTTTTAGGCCTTATCCCATAATCATAATTATTTACTAATCTTCTTTATTATCTTATTAATCTCCCACTGACCGATAATTACCCAATTATCTACATAATTAAGAATTCTCTCAAATTACTTAAAATGCTACTCACTTTTAACACACTTTATACACCTTGCTATCATGGTCATGTGGTACTTTGTATGACACTACTCCATAAATACCTGGTATTTTAGCTCGGGGTGCATTCTATCCCAAAATTTCAAACTTCGACGAAATTCATTTTCTTCGATTTACTTACCCTCTCACCTTCACGAATTTACTCATCACTTGTTTGAAATAGCATTATACTTATAATCCCAAAATAATCTCATTCTCGAACTTACGTCGATTAACTTACGACGAAACTTTAACGTACAAAAATTCGGGATGTAACATTTCATTTTCGAGCTTTCATCAATTTATTTATGGCGTACTTTCACGTATAAAAACATATGGGGTGTAATATTATTCCCCCCTTTGGAATATTTGTCCTCGAATGTTGACTGATGCACTTATCATTCTCATAACCCATAGCTCTTGCAAATACTTTAATATTCTCCTAGACATTTAGGCAATTGTTCTTCGAATAAATCCAAATTCTCTCCTTTAGTCCTCTTTCTCATACCACGACTTTGCTCCAGCTCTTAGCCAATCTCTAGGCCTCACTTTGTGAACATATACAAAGCTTGATAAGATTTCCCTATAGGCATCTATGGGTATATCGAAGTTCTTCGTCTGACACTTTGTTGAACTCACAAATATTCCTATACCTTATTTCGTTTATCCATCCGTATGACTTTACTGCACCTAGGTAGGTTATACTATACCATAACTCTTACTTCGATTTATCCTTACTGAGGTCTGCTACCAACCTCCAGGTTACTTTCGTTGCTTATCCCATATGTATAAATCCAAGTCCTTTAATGCTCCCTCATTATTGTTCATCTTAAGAATGACGGTCTAATCTCATCTCATACTTTGTGACTTTTGTCCATCCATTGTTGATTCACCTCAATATTGATGTACAATTTACCACTGATAACTTGGACCTTCTTACGTAATCACTAGGGCTCACGTTGCATCGAGGAACATTTGAAGTGATTTTGGGCGATACTATACTTTCATAACCGTATTTCATAGCATTCCAATGTGATTCACCTTACGTGGGTAATTTAATCCCGTACAATTCATGAATCTATTTCTTCAAATCATTACTCAATTGAAGGCCCAAACGTCATCCTTTATCTACCACAATTACACCCTTATTCTACTATCATAGCAACATTCCATCTCTTCTAAATGCTACTTATGATGAGTAACTCCTTTGAGTTCATTCAGGCTATACTGAGCTTTCTATAACATAGAGAAATCATCAGCTCTCTTGTTTTCACGGGCTTAATCCCAAGAACTTATCCGTTTCTCGTCACCTTCTGCACCTGAGTATCTCGTATGTTGTTTGCCTTTCCTTAAAATCTCGCATCATATCTTCTATCTCTTTCATGACCTCCCTTCCACATAGGTATAATTCACATCCACAACTTGAAGCTCTTATTATAACACTTGTACCTTTGGTGCATACACAATCCGATGGGAGCTTCATACTGACTTCTCATAAGGCTGGTACTTTTTAATTGGCTTTATCGTAGAGTCGTTATAGAATATGTTAGTGTGCTATCTATCTTGCACCTCTGATATTACGATTGATTTTGCTATGTTCTTAATCATGATTTCTATAATTCTCTGGGTCCAATAATCAGACTCCTGATTTACTTAGTTGATTAAACTCTTTAGTTTCCTCTTCCTTCTGGTCGGCCTTCATGTAGGCTTAAGCTATCTTCCGATCTGCGGCTCCTGGTATTAGTTATTACTTTAGCCTTTCATGGGCGCTATGGAATATCCATGATACAATCTACTAACAATGCAATCCTTTGTCTATGCCCTGGGCTCAATTCTTTCTTTGAACTTATACCGAAGTCTTCTATGGCTATATGAATGTCAGCATATATGATGCATGGATAATACTCCAAACCCTTAAGTGTGTTCATAACGTAACTAACTCTGGATCATTGATCAAATAATTCCTTCTGTTCCTTCTCATCTTCCTTTAAACGTAAGCTATTACTTTTCCTGGTCTTCCTATCTCCTTGTTGCGTGCCCACTTAGCTTATCTTAGTTCCCACGCATGCCCGAATTTTCGTGCAACTCATATTATCTCGATTATTACTTCTGATTTTACTTCTCGTTCATTAGCCACTGTAGGCTCCATCTTCTCATGGAGTGCATATAATGTTGTTGTGAGACTGTTGTTACATGACCATTTTCTCTTTAGGTCACTATGCTTAGGTTGAAGCCTTCTTCCTTATTTTCTCAGCTAGTTTTTCATTGTAGTACTTAGGGGAGACCCTCTGACTCCTCCACACTCATGTGCTCGTACGGTTGCTTCTGAAGTGAAGTTTTGACTTTCTTCCCAGTGGCATTCTCTTTTATTTCTGTAATACTCATAAGATACCTTTAACTACCCCAACTCCTATCTGAATATTTCTCAAGGGTTCCAATGTCATATCTGCGAGACTGAATTCCCCATGTTGGGGTTCACTATGTTCATCTTGCATGATCTACTGATTTGTCGGTAACCTCTTGTCTAGCCATGACTAGGCTCTTCCTGAATCAACTACTAATTACTCGTTGACCCATTCTCATATCAATATCCCGCAAAATCTTTCTTGGTTTATTTCCTTTGTCTTAACTTACCTCTCGCACTGGCTCCTTATTTATCAATAACATCCCAAGCAGGAACCCTTACTTCCTTTCCTTGACATCGTGTTTGCATAATGTTCTGGAATCGTAGCATATCTGTAGGATTTGAATAAGTGCAATTTCATCCGTTTCTCATTTTTATCGCATTTTTTCTTTATAATTCCATATTGATTTCTATTACTCTAGGTTTAACTTTTTCCTTTTGGTGATCACGTTAGAGTCACGAACTTATTTCTCGAAATGAGGATATGACTTTATGGCCTATACTCTTTTGTTGTCTTAAGGGCTACCACCTCTCGTCTCTTCCTTCACCTGACTATGGACCTTGTAATACCGTCATCTTTTTGATCTATCGTTGTCATCCATGTATCACATCTTACTCATAATGCTTCCTTATCTCTCTTATCATTTCCCTGCTAATATTTCTGCCTATCCCTTTCTTGTGAAAACTTCAACAAGACATTCTTTTGCTTTTAGCTCCCCTTGCTTCATTCATCGGCTCTTCGGGTTGCTCAACGTCCTTGCTCTACTAGGGACGGGAGCCATACTAAGGTAATATTTATCCCTTCCAGGCTTTCAGTGCCTCTCTTCTAAATGTTTTTTTTTTATCAAGCAAGTATTCACATCTAATTGTAATATTCTAGAGTGCACCATCTGGGTGCCTCACAAGGATATCTATTAGCACATTTGTAATATCCTTCGGAAATATCAACTAACACAAATAATCCATTCACCATTTTGGATTACTCTAACCCCAGCCGGATCCTGATGTCCCGTCCATTTCTTAAACTACACATGTTAGCCCCCATAGGGCATAACTGAGATGGGTGTGGCCAATTATACATACCTCTATTACAATTGAATGTAACTCAAAATGCTTATATTTCTATGCTTGAATTGTAAATACTGATAATATTCATTAACTGAGTGCCTCGTACCCTTCTTTATCTTGCATCTTTTACTTGTTCAAACTTGTACCTATCTTCTGAATCTCTCATTACTTGTTTTTACCATAAGAGTGGATATTCTTACCTTAAGGCTCCTTATCAAGAAGCTTACACACATGTTCGACTGAAAACTTTACATTTATCATCATAAGCATGATATAAAATTGAGTTCCTCTGACTCAATTCTTCCACAGCTATCTCTCTTACCAACTGTCTTTCTGGATGTAAGTATCGTTGTATTACGAATAAGATAGAGTTTAGGAAATTGAGTTCTTACACTGAGCTCTACCACACGATCTAGAGTAAGAAGAAAGAGTGACAGTCCTAAATGCCTTGTAGCCTCCTGCTTATAAGTGTGGTGCACAACACACCCATAAACAAGACTCTACTCGACACGGCTTGTAGACTCCCTAGGACAGAACTGCTCTGATACCACNAGACTCTACTCGACACGGCTTGTAGACTCCCTAGGACAGAACTACTCTGATACCACTTTTGTCATGCCTCGGACCTGGGGGGGACGAGACTGGCACCCGGTGTCTCACCTATCCTTGCGTACCAACTTGCGACTAAGGGACTCTGAACATATAATATCATACTTTGGCCATAGGCCACATTGCAAGACAATTGCAAATGCTGACTAAACGTCAATATAATGTTAGGTCGACAAGGCCGTCATAACTACTACAGTTGGCAAACCAACAAAATATACATAAAAGGCCTACAAGCCCAAAATACTGCACTAACTACCAGGATATGTCTACAAGCCTCTATTGATGGATATACTGTGATCGGAACAGGGCCCCTACCTACTCATATCATATATACATCTATACACAAGATGTACATAAAGCTCTAGATCCGGCAACTCCGAAGGACATGGAGCTTATCGATCAAGCTGAACTCGGGCAACACCTAATGAGGAGGTCTACCCGTCTTTCTGTCTGAACCTGCACGCATGAAAGGCAGCGCCCTCAGAAAAGGGAAGTCAGTACAAAATAATGTACCGAGTATGTAAGGCAATATACTAAAAGCTGAAACTGAACTAATAATATAATAACTTAAAGTAACTGGGAGTCAAAGATAATATGAAGCTATGCTCACCAGCTGATACTGACTCAAGTCTCTCAATATCATAAGTAAAATAGATGCCCGGCCTTATAAGGCTCGGTATATATAACTGCTATGTCGTAGTAGTCTCGCTCATAGGCGCTCGGCCATACTAGGCTCTGTATCTCGGTCATGTTGGGCTCGCTCATAGGCGCTCGGCCACAGTAGGCTCGGCATATAACTTACCATCTGATCAAAGGTTGCCCAATAGGGGTCTACCCATTGATTATAGCTCGAAGGTAATGAAAATACTGTAATACTGTATATATAGTCTCTCAGCTCTCTTGACTAGAAGAATACAATACTTAATTGAATATGAATTCCCGATAAGGGAGAATACTGTAACTTATGAGAGTAGGAAAATGTACATAAATTCAGGAATATGAATTTCTCTTTATGTCTCGTTATCAATCACATATAGTTATTGGATCATGCCAAAATAAAGAAAGGTTTAGACTTAACATACCTGAGCCGATTCTCTTGACAATCCCTTTAACACCCGTTGATTTCGACAACACGTAACGGCGGATCGAAGTAGGAAACAATCTGTATGATATTCTTGATAAAGATTATAACGTACTCCCTTAAATTGTAAATCCCGTTGCTATTACGTAGTATAACTTCGTATGAATTTCTTGGCTTGAGATTCGTCACTTTGTAGATTAGATTAAGCACCTCTCTTTTGTGAAGTAACTCACGTTACTAATATTTTATTTTGCTGAAGCAATGTATATTGCTATGGAGATCATTACTTGGAGATGGGAGGAGGTGAGCATCTCTTATTATGTGAATTTTTGACCAAAATCCTACATATCTTTTGTTGAATTTAAGAAGCCTTTTATTTCTTAGCTAAGAGGCCCTCTAATGGTGCCACCTAGCAATTCAATTCAAGAGTCACTAATTGAATAGTGGCTGCCACATTTTGGGCCTTTTAGGCCTTATCCCATAATCATAATTATTTACTAATCTTCTTGATTATCTTATTAATCACTCACTGACCGATAATTACCCAATTATCCACATAATTAAGAATTCTCTCAAATTACTTAAAATGCTACTCACTTTTAACACACTTTATACACCTTGCTATCATGGTCACGTGGTATCTTGTATGGCACTCGTCCATAATTATCGGGTATTTTAGCTCGGGCTTCATTCTATCCCAAAATTTCAAACTTCGACGAAATTCATTTTCTTCGATTTACTTACCCTCTCACCTTCACGAATTTACTCATCACTTGTTTGAAATAGCATTATACATATAATACTAAAATAATCTCCTTCCCGAACTTACGTCGATTAACTTACGACGAAACTTTAATGTAAATAAATGCGGGATGTAACATCTCATTTCCAAGCTTCTATTAATTTATTTATGGCGTACTTTCACGTACAAAAGAATATGGGGTGTAACAGATCGAGTACCCAGCTATTACTTGGGCCGATGTGCACAATCGGTATCAATCCAAAATAAGAGTCGAAGACGACCAGTTGGGTTCTGGACCCGTTGTTAAGAGGGACATAAATCGAGAACCAAGGCCGATTAGGGACCGATACCGATCATATAGTGGAGACCATAAGGGAAATGAACCAAGACATAACCCTATAAAAGGCAATAAAAGAAGCGATCGAGGCCAAGGCTGTCGGGGGCTGATGAACAGAAATGGATTCGATTGGCATACCGGACCTAAGGAAGCACCACGGTTATCGGAGTATAACTTCAGCATCGATGCATCCGCTATCGTGTCGGCTATCGGATGCATCAAATATACTAAATGGCCTCGACCTCTGTAGACCGACCCTGCCCAGAGGAATCCCAATCAAATGTGTAAATATCATGGCACTCATGGCCACAGAACGGAAGATTGCAGGCAACTGAAAGAAGAGGTAGCCCGGTTATTCAATAAAGTGCACCTTCGAGAATATTTATGTGACAGGGCCAAAAGCCATTTCAAAAATAGTGATTTTAGTAGAAAAATGAACAACAAGACCCACAACACATCATCCAAAGGATCATGGGTGTGATCGATACCCCCTAGGGGCCGGTGCTTAAACACACTAAGATGTCGATTGTAAGAGAAAAACGATCCCGGACTCAGTTTACACCCCTAAAGGAACCTTGTCCTTTAATAACTAAGACGCAGAAGGAATCATGCAACCACATAACGATGCATTGGTAATATCTATACTCATGAATAAAACTCAAGTTAAACATGTGTTAATTTATCCAAGTAGTTCGGCCAACATCATTCGATCGAGGGTCATAGAGCAACTCGGTCTACAGGACCAGGTCGTTCCCACAACCTTGGTACTAAATGGATTCAATATGGCATGTGAAACTACTAAGGGCAAAATAATCCTGCCAGTTAACGTGGTAGGGACCATCCAAGAAACGAAGTTCCACGTGATCGAAGGCGATATGAGATACAACGCCTTGTTTGGAAGGCCGTGGATCCACAATATGAAGGTTGTACCCTCGACCCTCTACTAGGTTTTGAAGTTCCCAACATCGGAGGGAATCATAACAGTCTACGGGGAGCAACCGGCTGCAAAATAAATATTTGCCGTCGATGAAGTGATTCTGATATCATCATTATCATCATCAAAAGGATCGGGTTCGAAGGAGGAACAAAATACCAAATAGCAATCACAAACGTCAGCTTTGACCCAATTAGAGAATCAGAAGACTGACAAAGATGATGAACATGGGGTCCCTCAATCCTTCGTGGTCCCCGATGATTCTGACGCTGCCCAATGAACAGTCGAAGAACTGGAGCAAGTCATACTAGTCGAATATCTTCCCGAACGAAAGGTATACCTGGGCTCGGGGTCAGATCCCGAGCTCAGGAGAAATCTTATTCAATTTCTTATAGCTAACATAGACTGTTTCGCTTGGTCCCATCTTGACATGACAGAGATCCCACCGGGAATCGCCACTCATAAGCTAAGCTTGGTCCCAAAGTTTCATCCGGTAAAACAAGAAAAAGGCCTCAGTCCGAGGTCAAACATGCCTTCATCGAAGACGAGGTAACCAAACTTCTTAAAATAGGGTTCATTCGGGAGGTAAAATACCCCGAGTGGCTAACAAATGTGGTGGTAGTCCCTAAAAAGGGAAACAAGCTTAGAATGTTTATAGATTATAAAGACCTAAATAAAGCATGCCCTAAGTATTCTTTTCCTTTGCCTAATATCGATCGTATGATCGACACCACGGCCGGCCACGAGACTCTCAGCTTTCTCGATGCTTATTCCGGGTACAACAAAATACAAATGAACCTGGAAGATCAGGAAAAGACCTCATTCATTACTAAGTATGGGACCTACTATTATAATTTAATGCCAATCGGCCTAAAAATGCTGGTGTAACTTATCAACTCCTAGTAAAAACAATGTTCGAAAAGCAAATAGAAAAATCAATAGAAATGTATATTGATGACATGTTAGTTAAATCACTATAAGAAGAGGACCATTTAAAGCATTTGCAGGAAACTTTCGACATACTAAGGGAGTACAATATGAAGCTCAATCCCAAAAAATGTGCTTTCGGAGTTGGCTCGGGCACGTTTCTCGGTTTCATGGTGTCCAATCGAGGAATCGAGATTAACCCCGATAAAAGTAAAGCAATCGAGGACATCACAGTGGTAGATAATGTAAATGTCGTGCAAAGGCTAACGGGATGGATAGCCGCCCTCGGACGATTCATTTCGAGATTCTCGGATAGGAGCCACTGATCTTTCTCTTTGCTTAAAAAGAAAAGAAATTTTTCATGGACTCCGGAATGTCAGCAGGCTTTGGAAGAGATATAACGGTATTTATCGAGCCCTCCGTTGCTTCATACCCCAAAGGCAGATGAACAACTTTATCTGTATTTAGCTGTCTCGGAGATAGCGGTAAGTGGAGTCCTAATTCGAGAAGAACGACGTACGCAATTCCCTATTTATTATGTCAGTCGAACTGTAGGTGAGGCCGAAACTAGATATCCACACTTAGAAAAATTAGCGCTTGCTTTAATAAGTGCATCTAGGAAACTAAAACCATATTTCCAGTGCCATCCGATACATGTTGTAACAACTTATCCTCTACGAAATATTTTACACAATCCTGAGCTTTCAGGTCGATTGGCCAAATGGGCCATAGAGATCGGCGGGTACGACATCGAGTATCGACCTTGAACCGCTATCAAATCTCAAATCTTAGCAGACTTCGGGATGACTTTACGCCGGCCTTCGTACCCGAGATTGAAAAAGAATTACTGATAAAATTGGGTATCACTTCGGGAGTTTGGACCCTCTTTACGAACGGTGCTTCGGACGCAAAGGGGTCCGGACTGGGCATCATACTAAAATCGCCCATAGGTAATATAGATAGACAGTCTATTAAAACAACAAAATTGACTAACAATGAGGCCGAGTATGAGGCCGTGATTGCAGGTCTTGAACTAGCTAGATATTTGGGAGCCGAGGTCGTGGAGGCTAAATATGATTCCTTCCTCGTGGTAAATCAAGTCAACGGGACTTTTGAAGTCCGGGAAGATCGAATGCAGAGGTACTTGGATAAATTGCAAGTGACTCTACATCGATTTAAGGAATGGACTTTGCAGCATGTACTTCGAGAGCAAAACAGTGAAGCCGACGCTCGTCCAAGCTTAGGGTCGTCGGTCGAGGATGACGAACTCAACTCAGGGACTATCGTACAACTCATGAAATCGGTAATCGAAGCAGGTCATGCCGAGATAAACTCCACAAGTCTAACCTGGGATTGGAGAAACAAATATATAGAGTACTTCAAGAATGGGAAGCTGCCATCAAATCCAAAAGAATCGAGGGCTTTGTGCACAAAGGCAGCACGATTCACCTTGTCCGAAGACGGAACGCTATTTAGGAGGACGTTCGATGGTCCACTGGAAATATGTTTGGGACCGGGAGACACCGATTACATCTTACGTGAAATTCACGGAGGCACTTGTGGAAATCATTCCGGTGCCGATTCGCTGGTCCACAAAATAATCAGAGCAAGGTATTATTGGACCAATATGAACAAGGATGCAAAAGAGTTCATTCGAAAATACGACAAATGCCAAAGGCATGCGCCCATAATTCATCAACCCAGGGAACTTCTCCACTCGGTCCTATCTCCATGGCCTTTCATGAAATGGGGGATGGACATCGTCGATCCCCTCCCATCGGTCCCAGGTAAGGCTCAGATTATTTTGTTTATGACTGATTATTTCTCTAAATAGGTTGAAGCACAGGCTTTCGAGAAAGTCAAAGAAAAGGAAGTGATAGACTTCATTTGGGACCACATCATATGTCGGTTCGGGATGCCATCCGATATTGTATGTGATAATGGAAAACAATTCATCGGAAGCAAAGTAACTAAATTTCTCGAAAACTAATCAATCAAAAGGATCTTATCAACACCTTATCATCCCAGCGGGAACGGATAGGCTGAATCGACCAACAAAACCATCATCCAAAATCTTAAGAAAAGATTAACCAATGCAAAAGGAAAATGGAGAGAAATACTACCCGAAGTACTATGGGCTTACCGCACAGCATCGAAATCCAGTACCGGAGCGACACCATTCTCGTTGGTTTATGGCGTCGAAGCTCTTATCCCAGTTGAGGTCGGAGAACCTAGCATTAGGTTTCGATATGCAATAAATAAGTCGAATGACGAGATAATGAACACGAGCCTAGAATTATTGGATGAAAAATGAAAAGCAGCTCTCATCCGATTATCCGCCCAAAAACAGTAGATCGAAAGGTATTATAATAGAAGAACCAATCTTCGATATTTTAAAATCAGGGACTTAGTGCTAAGGAAAGTCACCCTCAACACCCGAAATTCAAATGAAGGAAAACTGGGTCCGAATTGGGAAGGACCGTATCAGGTTCTCGAAATCGTCGGAAAAGGATCCTACAAGCTCGGTGTAATAAACGGCAAACGACTACCAAGAAATTGGAACGTGTCGCACCTAAAACGATACTACTGTCAAGGTACGATCCCCCTATGTTTATTTATATTTCGAAATTAACCCTTGCAGGTGTTCGATCAGAAACGGGGATGGAGTATTCAACTCGAAGCCTTTAGGCCTGAAAGCACATGTTGCACTCTTTTTCCCTTAGACCGGTTTTATCCCAAATGGGTTTTTCAACAAGGTTTTTAATGAGGCAACCATTGATCATGCTAACTTAGAACAATTCAACAGTATCTGAGGCCTCTTTACAATCAACCTCGAATACTAGGGGGCATTACCCTCGAGTATAACAAAACAAATTAGACTATCAAGTTCGATGCAAGAAAGTTACTTCATGACAACAGGGTCTCGATAGGAAATATTGTAAGAGCCAAATGGTCAAAACGAACCATGCTCATGTAGTTTGCTTGAGCCCTGTCACAAAACATGAACACATGTGTATAATGACATAAAGAGAAATTTCTTCTTTACCAATATCTCATATCTCAGAATCCATCCTCTATTTATTGATCTATTATGCAAACAAGCTTAAGGGCCGACCATTACCACATAATTCGGGGACTGCCAACCGAAACATCAACGAAATCAAGCCCCATATAAGCCTATGAGCTACATTACTTCGAGTTCTAGTAAACACTCACTCGATTATTAAGCCTAATAGTTACTCTTATTTCGACTTCGATTTCGAGCAATCCCTCACTCGACCACTAAGCATACGGGCTAAATTACTTCGAGTTCGAGCAAACACTCACTCGACTACTAAGCCTAAGGTCTACTCTTACTTCGAGTTCGAGCAATCACTCACTCGACTATAAAGCCTAAGCGCCACTCTTACTTCGAGTTCGAGAAAACACTCACTCGACTATTAAGCCTAAGGGCTACTATTACTTCGAGCTCGAGCAAACACTCACTCGACTATTAAACCTAAGGGATACTATTACTTCGAGTTCGAGCAATCACTCACTCAATCACTAAGCCTACGGGCTACATTACTTCGAGTTCGAGCAAACGCTCACTCGATTACTAAGCCTACGGGCTACATTACTTTGAGTTTGAGCAAACAATCACTCGACTATTAATCCTAAGGGCTACTCTCACTTCAAGTTTGATCAATCACTCACTCGACCATAAAGCCTAAGGGACACTCTTACTTTGAGTTCGAGCAAATACTCACTCGACTACTAAGCCTACGGGCTTCATTACTTCAAGTTAGAGCAAACACTCACTCGGCTATTAAGCCTAAGGGCTACTCTTACTTTGAGTTCGAGAAATCACTCACTCTACCACTAAGCCTACGGGCTACATTACTTCGAGTTCGAGCAAATGCTCACTCGACTACTAAGCCTACGAGTTACATTACTTCGAGTTCGAGCAAAAACTCACTCGACTATTAAGCCTAAGGGCTACTCTCACTTCGAGTTCAAGCAATCACTCACTCGACTATAAAGCCTAAGGGCCACTCTTACTTCGAGTTCGAGCAAACACTCACTCGACTATTAAGACTAAGGGCTACTCTTACTTCGAGCTCGAGCAAACACTGAATCAGTTATAAAGACTACAAGGTCTGACTTCAATCAAATTGCCTAAAGCCTCGAACTTAGGAAAACTTTCATAAGGCATGAATGAAACAAAATCTTCACAAGGTAGAGAATAAGACAAAGACAAGTCGGGAAAGGAAAAAAGATCTTTATATATATAAATGAGTATTTACAAGGTCCGATCAGGACCCTATACAAAAAGATCAAAATGGAAAAAACCCTAAGTTTCCTGATTATCTCCGAGGGCAGTCTCTTCTCCATCGGGCTCCTCCCCTCTCTCAGACCCGCGCTTTCTCTCATCATCATCATCATCATAATCATCATTGGAAGCCAGGACCCCAAAACCAGCTTCAAGTTCTTTAGCCTTTAGTATCTCTTCGGTAAGATCAAAACCTCGAGCATGGATCTCCTCGAGGGTTTCCCTCCGAGATTGGCATTTGGCGAATTCAGCAACTAAATATGCTCGAGTTTGAGCGGTCTCGGCTGCCTATCTCGCTTGTACTTGGGCAGCTTTAGCATCGGCCCGATAGACGGCCATGATTGCATCTGCCTCGACCTTTGCTTTCTCAGCCTTGGCAAATTCAGAAGCCAACCGAGCTTCGAGCTACTCTATTGTTCTTGCTTGATATGAACTCTTCTCCTTCATGCCTTGAAGTTGACTTTTAATCCATGATAATTGAGCTCAAGACGGTCCATACCTTCTTTCCATCCCAAGGACTCCGCCTTTATCGTGTCGACCTTCTCACAAAACTGCTCGATCCTCTCGATCTTTTGCTGCAGCTGTGAGATTGAAATGTTAGTCACCGTTCCAGAGTCGAGCCCATGAGCTTTTAAACTTTTCATTACCTGCTCGATCAGGTCTGTCTGATCCCGGTGAGCCTTGGCCAACTCGGCTCGAAGATATTTGATCTCTTCCTCTCTCTGCCCACTAAGAAGTTTGAGGGCATTTCTCTCATTCGAAAGCCCTCGGAAGTCAGCCTCCCGTCGGCTCAGCTCTGACCGAGACTTGGAAAACTCCTCTTGATGAAAAGCTAAAGCTTATACGAAAAATAGAAAAAGTTAGGAAGAAAATGGAAAACTGTGACATCAACAAAGGGAATCGAGACTTACCCGGTTCAGGGCTCGTTGAACCTCGAAGAGAAGGCCCAATATGTCACTCGGGCCGGCACCATCCTCGATACCGGTAAACAAATCATGAAAGGGGTCCTCTCTCTCATGGGCCCCGTCTACCTCGAGGGTATCCAAAGCTCAGTCTTACCGAATTGCCCCTTCGAAAAAAGCAGGGAGAGTAGGCGAGTCTCTGATTACTATTGCCCCAAGCAAGTCGCTTGGGGCGTTCTCCTCAATTCGAAGAGCTTCAGGGCCGTCCCCTTCAGATATACCCACCGTTTCATTTCGGTGGGAGTCATCCTCGATCTCCAATGACTCGGGGACTTTGTCTGAGTCATTCTCTGATATCCCCTCAGTTTGATCTGGAGCCTCATCAACCGCTATTGACCCAGCTGCCTTTGGGGCATCGATGGTTTTCTTCACTCGGTCCACCAGTATGGACCCGTCATTTTCTTCTTCTTCTTCTTCTTCTTCTTCTTCTTCTTCTTCATCTTCATCCCTTAGACGCCGAACTGATTCTTCGGTTAAAGGGATGGTATTCTTCCTCGGCTTATGAGTCGTCCTTATCTTAAGTTTTGGATCCTCGAAAGTAAAGGCCCTTTTTCTCTTGTTGTCCTTAGTTGGTTTCGGTATCGGGGCTGAAGTCTCCTCCTCGCCAGATGAGGGCCTCATGATCGCATCTTTACCCGGGCCTACACATAAGAAAATTGGTTAAGTATAAAAAAGACATTTTGTTTGAATCATCGAAGACATGGGAAAGAGGCTTACCATGAGTTTTAGCCTCCCATCGACCTTTGATAAGTCGCGCCACGAGCGCTCGGCGTATATGGAGGTCGAAGCTAGGTCCTGTACCCAGATCTCAAGGTTAGGAATAGCACCGGGTATCCAAGGAACCGCTACATCACGGAAAAGTATATCGGTGAGAAATAAACGAATGAGCAAAACAATAGGAGCTAACGGTAGAATTATACTTACGCTTCATGTTCCATTCCTCGGGAAATGGCATCTTCTTGGCCGATATTAGGTCGGAAGTCTTCACTCGAACGAACCTGCCCATCCAGCCTTAGTCCTTGTCCTCGTCTATGCTCAAGAACAACACTTTGTTAGCTCGGCGCTGGAGTTTTATTAACCTACCTCGATAGAGGCGGGGGCTGTACAATCTAATGAAGTGGTCGAGGGTGAAAGGCATCCCCTCGACTTTGTTCACGAAGAAGCGGATCAGAATAATGATCCGCCAAAAAGAAGGATGGATGTTTCCTAGGGTTATTTGGAATTGGCAGCAAAAATCAATGACAACTGGGTCGAGTGGGCCCAACGTGAAAGGGTAAGTATAAACACTTAAAAACCCTTTCACATGAGTAGTAATATCTTCTTCGGGAGCCGGGATTATCACTTCTTTGTCCTCCCAGTTGCAATCTTTCCTTAACTGTTTAAGATGGCCCTCGGTTATCGAGCACATATACCTCGATACTGTCTCGCATCGACCGAGAACCGGCAAAGTTTTGTCGATCTTAAAATCGAAGGTAAGAACACACTCCTCAGGTTGTGGCTCCACCGGTGTTTTGTCGCCGGCGGGCCGCGAAGAAGAAGCTTTGTCTTTTTGAGTAACGGGTTTTGATGTTTTCGGCATTTGGATTTGAAGATTGAAGATAGAGGAAGATGACAAGATTTGGTGTTCTAAAGAGGGATTTTGCAGTGAAAATCACAAATTTACAGATGAAGAACTTAGAAGATGCGAAAGGGGACTTAGAAAGATTGGAGATGCAAAAGTAAAAAGTGGTAAAAGGAGGGGCTATTTATAGTGTTGGCAATGACGGTTCAGTGTCAATAATGGCCGACCATCGTCTGACACGCATTTAATGCCTTGGTAAACTGAACGGACGGGATATCTATCACGTACTTCATGGTCGGGCTCGATGCAAACATAGTTTGATCGAGTCATACCGCTGGGAAATCATGTCGTTTCTCGCCACATTCTTCCCGAGAAATGAGAGGACTATCTGTATACGGTCAAAACCAGTTTCGACTTTCGTATGATTAGTCAAGATTGGAACATAATGGACCGAAGGTCATCTTCATAATATCGGGTATGAGATCTGAAGCTAGGTTACCGAGCTCAAATTTCTAGGACCGATCAAATACCGAGCTCGAAAGTCATTACTGAGCTCGAATCCAAATCGAACTATGATGCGAAGCGGCGTTATCAAGCTTGAGAGCCAGAGACTGACCAATACCGAGCCCAAGTCAATAGCGGACCCCGAGTCAATATCGAGCTCGAGTCAATATCGGGCTCTAAATCTGGAAACCAACCAATACCAAGTACGATCAAGATCGAGCCAAGGGACAAGAGTCGTTACAGCCGCACTAAGGGAGAGAAGCTCGGCGGGAATTAGGGAAAAGCTAACCTATCATAGGATCCCCACTATGTATTTTTAAAGTAGGATCCCTCCACTATAAGAGGGATGGCTATTATTCCTGTAAGGGGATCCAACATCAAGGCATTCATACACTTTCACAATATTGATATTCACAGAGAAAAACATACTGATATTCATATAGAGATTATCTTTTTTTGGGTTTTGTATATTGATTTGTCTTGCTTGTTCATAAACCATTCTCCACTCAGTTTGGTTTGTATCTCATTCTTTATACAGTCAATACTCAATATATTTTTACTTACTTTCCGTTTTGTGCCAAGTTATACCACGTATCCTTAGAACTACGTATAAATTTAACTCTATCTGTTTTTCGGGTAAACACAAGGCTTATGATAGAGTAGACTAAGGGTTTCTTAAAGCTATTATGCTAAATTGGGGTTTGATTCTAATTGAATTAACTTTATTATGATGTGTGTGACTTCTGTAAGTAAAGAAAAAATTTAATGGGGAGGAAATTGGGCTAATTGTTGGACTTAGGCAAGATGATCCATTATCTCTTTACCTGTACATTTTTATGTGCGGAAGGATTATCTGTTTTATTTCGTTATGCAAAAAGTTCAGGTATTATCCATGATAGTCGAATATACATGAGAGCTCCTAGTATATCTCATTTTTTGTTTGCAAATGTTTTGTTTTCTTCTTCCGTGCTATAAACAGAAAATGTGCTAATACTAAACTATTTTATCTATATATGAGAAAGCTCCGAGTCAAGCAGTAAATTTTAATAAGTCTGATATTTTTTCAGCGCTAACATGAGGGAAGATGCACAACTTACTTTATCTACTGAATTAGAGGTTTACAACCCCATTGATCATATCGGATATTTGGCCTTACCTTCATTAATTGGTAGGAATAATAATCAAATTTTTACTTTTCTTAAAGACAAGGGCAAAATATTTTCATCTAGAGTAGGGAAGAATTGTTTGACTAAGTTAGTGGCTCATTCTATCCCATCATATTGTATGGTTATTTTGCATATTCCGGACTCTATATGTAATGATCTGAAAAAAATGATAAACTCATTCTAGTAGGGCTCAAAGATTGGAGAGCAAAGAAAGATGAATTGGCTGTCATGGCAGCACCATTATGAAAAAAGGAGATAGGAGGTATTAGTTTTCGTAACTTGCACTGTTTTAATACCGCTATGCTTGGGAAGCAGGGTTAGAGATTTCTCACTGACCCAAACTTTCTTCTTTGTCAAGTCTTCAAAGCTAAATATTTTCATGCAGTGACTTTTTTATCGGCTCAATTATGCCATAATTCTAATTATGTGTATAATAGCATATTGCTTAAAGAAGCTGTTGTAAAATGATGTCAGATAGAGGATGAGGGATGCTAAAAAAATTAGTATTGGTAACGACCCTTGGCTGCCTTTAGATAATAATTTTTTTTCGAAAGTATTTATCTGTGGAAACTCAACGTATTCAAGTTAAAGATCTATTTTGTGAAGATGACAGAAGGTGGAATGAAAATAAAATCTTCTCTATCTTCAATGAAGAGGAAACAAAAATAATTTGCAGTATTTCGATTAGTGTAATAGGGGAAGCTGATCGATTAATTTGGCATTTCGTTAAATCAGGTTATTATCTTTTATACTCACACTCTCTCAAACTTTGGAGTTCATGGGCATTTATTGACCGAAAAAAGCTTTGGTACTTGAAGTTACCTCCATAAATTAAGGATTCTATTGAGGTTAGCTCGAAATTCTACCTACTAAATTGAATTTACTAGCTAGAGGCATTAATTTTCGAGCGGGGTATCATTTATTTTGGCTTAGAGGAAAATGGTGAACATGTATTCCTTAATTGTGATAAGGAGAAAGAAGTCTTGGTGGCATGATAGTATGAATTGGATGTTGAAGGCATTAGTATGGCAGAGTTCCTTAGTCGTGTTGTTAATGACTCAAATTCTTTGAAGGCTAGGCATACATGCAGTCCTTTAGAAATTTTGGGCCATAAGGAATGAATTTATATGTAATGGAAAAGTTCTTTCTCCTACATATATTATATCCGAAGCTCTAAATATTTTAAGCGAATAGGAGGTTGCTATAGCTAAAAGCGATTGGCAGGTCTAGTGAGTGCTTGTACTCGAGTTGTGGCCCCTTCTTGGTATAAGCCTCCACATGGGATCTGAATATGCAATATGGATGGCAGCTTCTTCGACTTCTCGAGGTTATATCAACACTAGGCATGCTGAAATTAGAGCTTTAAATTTTGCTCTCATTTGATTGATTCAACATTTTAATAGCTCGTGGATAGTTGAATGTGATGCAAGAAAATTGTACTATCTTGTAACTCCTCAATTGAAGATTATAGAGATTTTAGAATACTCTAGAAGATTGTTATTTCTTGCTAAGGAGAAATTCTAATATTTCTATGGTTTGGGTTAAGAGGCAAATAAATTTAGTTGCTCATTGCTTGACAAAAGGGCCTAGAAATTATGCTAGTCCTTTCAATTGAAAGTACACTCCTAGTTTTATTCTAAACTTGTTGATTGCTGATTCAACCTAATAAAAATCTTTATTTGAGTTCAAAAAAAAAAAAACACAACGTCGATCGACCTCTTGTGCTTTTTCTTCAGTTGCAGACCTGTTTTGATATTCCATCTATGAAGTGGAATTTAGTACCACTTTTAATTTTTGTATTGTGCTATTTGGCCTCTGCCTTTCATTTCGTATGATGGTATTTATTCTATCGATCTTTCTTGTGAAATCCTTGATTTTTTATGAAAGTATTAATTTTGTATGTATACTAACTTTTAAACAACAAACCAAAGTTCAACGAGAAATAATTCGTACATTCTAATTTTTACATTACTAATTCTTGCATAATTAGTATATGCAAAGCTAATACCTACATAACTGTACGTGTCGGGCACATTGTTTACCGTGCTAATTTTACGATGGCTTTGGCTATGCAAAAGGACCGAGGACACTTTGTACAAGTAAAGTATCATCCATAAAGTTTAACTGTGTAATTAAAATTTCAGAATAACTTGAGTTGTATCTATGTATTATCCTTTTTTCCTTGTAAGAATAGAATAGTAAAGCTTCACATTTTCTTAAAATTATCTAAAGAGAAATTTGTATGGGGTAAAATATGTTCATATATAATGATCGCATGAGAAAGTGACACGTGAAACCGAAGACAGAAGACAGTCGGACCCGAAGGCAATGATCTTGCTTGTCATCGGAGAGAATGATACTCATAAAGGCAAAATAAATGCTTGTCATTCGGTAGTGTTCAATGAAAAATATTATATAGCATTAAGTGCATGATCCGTTACAGAGAATATGGCATTCACTGCCCACCGTTACATATTCTTCAATGGCTCTCATAATTATTATTTAAGAGGGGCTTAATCCTAGGACCTTGTTCCCTAGGTGTAACTATAAATAGTGAGATCTATTATCATTGTAAGGATACGAATTTTCTGACAAGCGTACACTAAATTATTCTATCAAAAGCTCAAATAATATTTTACTTTCTTGCTTATTTATACTGTTCTTACTATACAGTTCTTACTGCCTTGGGTAGCTCTGCGCCCGGAACTAAGATATTTGCCATTTATTTCAATTTCAAGGCTAAGTCTTATATTTTTGTTGAATTCATCTATTATTTTTGGATCAAATCGATTCACTTATCTATAAATTACAGTTTTACGGGTAAACAGTTTGGCGCCCACCGTGGGGCATAGACAGTGGTGTAATTGAATTGATCCCTGCATCTATTACTAACTTGTTTGATTCTTTATTCTTTTAAAAAAATCTTTAAAAATGGCAAATAATAGTGTCAACAACACGCATAACGTTGAGGCCCAAGGAAATCGGCCTCAGCACGAAGATTCCATCAGCGATACCCGCAACGAGGGGAACGAGGCCAGCCGGTTCACGGCGGGCAATATTCACAATATGTTCGAGAGGCCACTCCTGATGATGCTGAAGACGAGCACGTCATCGAAACAGTAAAGATCTTGAAGGAGCAACAAGAGGCCATTATAGGACATCTCGCATGGCATGATAAGGTCATGACGGAGCTGAAGGTGGTGTTGTCGAGTGCTTCCAACAACGCGAATGGACGAAGTCCAGTTCCTCCCGATGATCCCTCAAATCAACCAACGCATAGGGTCGACACCCACACACCGAGGGGCGAGGTAAGTTTCGAGGGGACCGGGGGGGACGCTAGCGGATTCTGGCAACAATAATTAAAATGATCCCTTTAAAACCGAACTCATGCGGTTTATGAGGGAAATAAATGCCCAATTGGACCAAATTCCCGGCGCACCACTAGTACTAAAAGGACCAGATTCAAAGAAGTTTATCCAGCTGACCTTCAAACCGAGCGTTGCACCAGAATTGATCTCGAAGTGGTTTAAAATTAAAGACGTGCCAAAGTACGATGGGACTTCAGATCCTCAAGAGCACATCACTATCTATACTATAGCGGTGAAGGATAACAATTTAGCTCCCCACGAGATTGAGCCAGTTCTACTGAAAAAGTTCGGGGAGATCCTTACAAAGGGAGCCATGATATCTTGCCCGATCACTCCACAGACTCCTTCGAGATGCTCGCGGACTCTTTCATCAAAGCCCATGCTGGGGCCAGAAGGGTACAGTCCCGAAATGGCGACACATTCAGGATTGCACAAGGAGATTCCGAGTTGTTGCGGGAGTTTGTGACCATATTCCAAAAGGAAAGGATGTTGCTATCGGTCGTACCGGACGAGTGGGCGACTGAAGCATTTACCAAAGGTTTGAATCCAAGAAGTTCCGATGCTTCCCGGAAGTTGAAAGAAAGTTTACTCGAGTTCCAGGAAACAACTTGGGCGGATATTCACAATCAGTATGATTCTAAGATAAGGAATGAGGATGATCAGCTCGTTTCCCTGCGTTGGCCAAGGGTCAGGACCGGGAGAAGAATAGACAGAAATCGAAAGATGATTTTGACACAAATCGACGGATCTTGCCCTATGAATGGGACGAAGGATGCAGCAGAGGTTTTCGGTCAGTGGATAGATTCTCTACCGATAGGAGAACTGATCGTAGTCAAAATAACAGGTCATTGCAGAACAAGGAAACGTCAGGTTCTCAAGATTCTTCCTACCCCAGGATCTTCGAATACAACTTTAACGTCAATGTAGTGGAGATGGTGTCGGCTATGAGGAATATTTTAAAAAGCACAACTCCCGAAGCCAATGAGATCTGATCCCAACCAAAAGGATCCTAATTTAGGGTGTGAATACCACGGGACAAACGGTCACCGGACTGGGGACTGCTGGCATCTGCGTGAAGAGCTGGCGACATTGCTGAAAAACGGCCATCTCAGGGAATATTTAAGTGATCGGGCTAAAAATAACTATGGTAGAAATCGTGATAATGCAGAATCTTCAAAAGTAAGAGAAGATCCCCCGCGCTTGACGATCAATATGATTTTCGGGGGGAACGAGATTAATGGGGTTACATTCTTGGTAGCGAAAAAGACGAAGGTGTCAGTGACCCACAGCAAGAGACTCCAGGAAGTCGCTGAAGACGACATTACTTTCACGGAGGAAGACGCATATAGATTGTTACCGCACAATGATACGTTGGTAATTTCTTTGAATGTCTTAGATTTTAAAATTAAACGTATTTTGGTGGACCCAGGAAATTCGGCCAACATCATACAATGGAGGGTGTTGGAGCAAACCAAGTTCAACGGAAGCATCATTCCGGCCACAAAACTCCTCGTCGGGTTCAACCTAGCAAGTGTAAAAACCCGAGGAAAGCTCTTGCTGCTCACGAATGGTGAAGGGGTGATAAAGACGACTTTTTCGAGGTGGTGGACGGCGATATGGGTTACAGCATAATCCTGGGGAGACCATGGTTGCACGAGATGAAGGTTGTGCCATTAACATATCATCAGTTGCTAAAATTCCCAACTCCCGAGGGAATTAAACAAATAAGAGGTGACCAACCGGCAGCAAGGGAGATGAATGCAATATCGGTTTCCAGTAGTAAAGGGAAGGAGTATGTGGCATAGCAATTATAGGAACCGATGCCTGCCCCCGAGCTGAGCGAAGTCAACCAGGGGAGGAGTCGTCGGGATCTTATCAGCTGCCAAGATATTTTCAGGTACCAGAAGAAATGGATGCAACAAAATCCACGGTGGAATAACCTGAACAAGACACATTCTTCGAGAAATTCTTGGCGAGGAAGTTCCATTTCGGGACAGGACTGAACCCTGAGCTCATGTCTGGATTTATTGAATTTCTTAAATTTAATGTCAATTCTTTTGCATGGTCTCATGTGGATATGACAGGTATCCCGCCAGAAGTGGCCATGCACAAGCTAAGCCTGGACCCTAGCATCCCTCCGCTAAGACAGAAAAAATGTCCTATTACCGAGGTCAGAAATATACTTGTTAAAGAAGAGGTAACTCACTTGCTTGATATCGGTTCAATCTGAAAGACTTGTTCCCATTACCAAATATTGATCAAATGATTAATGCAATGGTCGGGCACGAGTTAATGTGTTTCCTCGATGTTTACTCCGGGTACAACCAAATCAAGATGAATCCGGAGGATCGGGAAAAAACTTTATTTATAACAAACTTTGGCACATATTGTTACAATGTGATGCCTTTCGAGCTAAAGAACGCCAGAGCCACTTATTAACGGCTCGTGAACAAAATGTTAGAAAAGAAAATAGGGAAAACCATGGAAGTTTACATAGATGATATGCTTGTTAAGTCTTTGAACGCAGGTGACCATCTTAAACACTTGCAAGAAACTTTTGACATCTTAAGCAAGCATAATATGAAGCTTAACCCCGAAAAATGTGCATTCGGGGTCAGCTCCGGTAAGTTTCTTGGATTCGTGGTGTCATAAAAGGGGATCAAAATTAATCTCGATAAAATTAAAGCCATCAAAGATATCCCGGACTAGCTGTCAAGCGTGAAAGAGGTTCAAAGGCTAATGGGGAGATTGGCTGCTTTGAGCAGATTCATCTCTCGGTCTTCAAAAAACTACCATCATTTCTTTACACACCTAAAAAAGAAGAAGAATTTTGAATGGACACTGGAATGTCAGCAGGCCTTGAAGGATCTAAAAAGGTATTTGTCAAAGTTCTCTGTCCGTGAGGAAGAAGGTACGCAATCTCCTATTTATTATGTTAGTAAAATTCTAACGGGGGCAGAAACTCGCTACCCACATCTCGAAAAAATGGCCCTAGCTTTCATAGTCGCCGATCGAAAGCTTAGACCTTATTTCCAAAGTCACCTGATAGTTGTGGTGACCACTTTCCCCCTGAGGAATATTCCTCATAAACCCGAACTTTTGGGTAGGCTGGCCAAGTGGGCTGTCGAAATGAGTGAATTTGACATATAATATAAGCTTAGGACTACGATTAAGTCTTAAGTCTTGGCCGACTTTGTGGTCGATTTCAGTCCGGGACTGTTACCTTTGGCTACCAAAGAAGCAGTAATGGTGTCGGAGTCGACATCAGGAGATTGGACCCTATTCACGGACGGAGCTTCTAATGTGAAAGGGTCCAGGCTCGGCAGAGTATTAACCATGCCGTCAGGAAAAACCCTAAGACAGGCCATAAGAACTGTTCCTCTTACTAACAATAAAGAGGAGTATGAAGCTTTGACTGCATGGAATTGGTCCGGGGACTGGACTTCGAGGTTATAGAAATCAAATGAGACTCTCAATTGGTGGTAAATCAGGTCTACGGGATCTTCGAAGACAAAGAGGAACGCATGCAATAATACATAATGAGGGTCTAGGCTCTACTCCCTCGGTTCCGGTAGTGGTCAA
The DNA here is from genome assembly GCA_000715115.1 of Nicotiana otophora. NCBI lineage: Eukaryota > Viridiplantae > Streptophyta > Magnoliopsida > Solanales > Solanaceae > Nicotiana > Nicotiana otophora. Next base: position 79,806 of record AWOL01S0063263.1, read on the forward strand.
TTAAGAATATCCCGAGGGAAGAAAATGTAGAAGAAGATGCACTAGCTGACCTCGGATCATTCACGGAGATGAGAGGATCGGACTCCGGTACAGTCGTACAGCTTATGCACTCCGTACTGGATGCAGATAGTTATTACGAGGTAAACGTAACTAATTTGGTCTAGGACTGGAGAAACGAGATTATTGACTATCTCGAGCACGGGAAATTTCCTAAAGATCCTAAGTCATCTCAGGCACTACGCACTAAAGCAGCTCGATATAGCTTCAAGGGGGGTCAATTGTACAAAAGATCTTTCAAGGCCCGTTGGCCCGATGTTTGGTAGCCTCCGAAGCTAATTATGTTACGCAAGAAGTCCACGAAGGGATTTGCGAAAATCACTCAGGCGCAGATTCCTTAGTATTAAAATTGATTAGCGCAGGATACTATTGGCCCGGATGGAATACACGCCAAAGCTTATGTCCAAAAATGTGATAAATTTCAATGCCACGCACCATTGATACATCAATTAGCAGAACCTTTGCACTCAGTTTTGCCACCATGGTTGTTCATGAAGTGGGGAATGGATATCGTCGGACCACTACCTCCGGCCCCCAGTAAAGTAATATTTCTTTTGATATTAATTGACTATATTTCTATGTGGGTTGAAGCAAGTCCTTATCAAAAGATTGGCAAACGTGAAGTGGTAGATTTCTTGTGGGAGAACATAATTTGCAGATTTGGGATACCAAAAGAGATAGCCTGCAACAATGGGCCACAATTTATAGGCGCAAAGGTCATAAAGTTCCTCAAAGACTTGAAAATCAAGAGGATCATATCATCACCCTATCATCCGAGCGCAAACGGCCAAGCAGAATCAACGAACAAGGCCATCATACAAAATCTCAAAAAGAGATTGGAAGCAGCTAGAGGCAATTGGCCCGAAGAGCTGCCAGGTGTAATATGGGCTTACTGTACAACAGCCAAATCGAGCACGGGGGAGACTCCTTTCTCTCTTATGTATGGGGCAGAAGCCCTAATCTCGGTGGAAGTAGGGGAACCTACCCTGAGGTATTTCCGGGAGAATGAAGAAGCAAACAATGAAGCAATGTTAGTCAATTTGGAGTTGCTCGATGAACGCAGGGACTTGGCATATATAAGGATGGAAGCACAAAAGCAGCGAATAGAGAGATATTACAATCGAAGGGCCTATCTCCGTTATTTCAAAGTAGGAGACTTGATTTTAAGAAAAGTAACTCAGAACTCCCGGGAGCTCAATGCGGGAAAATAGGTCAAACATGGGAAGGCCCCTACCGGGTTTTAGCTGTCACCGGGGAGGGGTTATACGAGTTAGAAAATCAGGATAGAGAAAAGTTGCCAACCAATTGGAACGTGGCATGCCTCAAGAGATACTATTGCTGAAAAACATCGCTCGTATTGAAAGTATGTGATGCACTATTTTTCCCTTCGTCCAGTTTTTGTCCCAATTGAGTTTTTATGGTAAGGTTTTTAACAAGGCAACAATGGAAAGCATACTCTGATGGAAGGTTCAGCAATAAGACCTTTAATGACAAGGCATACAAGTAAAGAACCACTACGAAGCGGTTAGATAGTCTTTTGCTCGATAGCATAGTTCCTACCGGGAAGTTAAGTTTGATGTCGAATAGAGATTACCCGACCGTTCACAAGTGCAAGCCACCGGGGGATTGTTAGATAATCTTTGGCTCGATAGCATAAATTCCTAAGGGGAAGTGAAGTTTATTATCGAACTGAAGATTATCTAGCAATTCACTAGTGGAATCCTCGAAGGTGTAAAACTTTCAGTGTTCAAATTCGCATTCTTCGCATTCGAACACTAGGGGGAATGATATGAGGATACGGCAACAATGACTGCTATTTCGACCTGAATACGAAACCTGGAAATATAGTTGTATCATCGGGACCGGGGACTGTGTGGCCAGCCCCATAGAAACATATTGTACAAGTTAGCCACAAGAAATGACAATTTCTTTTTAGCACAACAAATGCTTATGTACTTTTGAAAATGGAAGGAATAAAGTAAAGTCCTTTTGTTTCTATCTTATTTCTTGTCTGAACGATGAACTGATTTTATCATTTGAAAGTTAAACAAGTACTTCAAATGCTAGTATCGTAATGAACAAGAGACGTCCTATTCAAGAGCACCGTAAATATAAGAGAGCCCTCTCTTATAAAAAACCTCACGTTAAAGGGTTGATTTCGGAAGAACTTATGCCCGAAATCCAAATGCTTTCAGGGGAAAATACACCCGAAGCCTTGCATAATTAGATGCAAACAGTAAAACTTGCACAAACACTTAAAAGAAAAAAGACGTAAAGAGCAAACTTGCGCAAATACTTAAACAAAAAGACGCAAATAGAAAAGAATTATACTTGAACGAAAAAGTGTCTCTATTAACAATAAATGTGACAAACAACACAAGTAAAAAAGTTTGAAAAAGAAAGGCAAAACTAAGCTGCTGCATCTCCGGAACCCGGAGGAAGAGAAGCATCTACGCCCCTAGGAGAAGTGGGTAGATCCCCTACCAGTTTAATACTTTGGCCTTCATTATTTTGGCCATCAGCATCATCACCTTCCGGTTCTTCTTCAGTTCCCGAGAACTCAAAATCAGAACCAGAAGAATCGGTAGCATCAGGTTGGGTCGAAAGACCCCTTTTTGCAGCTAACTCCAACTCATGGGCCTTAGCAATTTTGGCATGAAAGTCAATGACACCCGCTTTGGCCTCTTCAAAGGTTTTTCTACTCATGATGTACATAGCATATATTGTTTCAACAATGAGGGAAGCCGCTCAGCGCTGAAGTTCTTCTTTAGCCTGGCCAACCTCAGCAGAAAGGTTGTCCTGTGCGGATCTCATGGATCGGAGGCTGACATCAAAATCACGGACAGTGGAGCTGTAGATTTTATTATGCTCTATGATCTTCTTATGCTTCTCCTCCAACCGGACATACTTTTCTTCGGTAGCAGCAAGATCTTCAGCTTTGGATTTTAAGGTCGTCTCCAAATTATTCAATCTTTTAGCGGAGGCAGTCTCACGATCGGTTGCAGCAAAAATGACATTATGGACTTCAACCCATTTGGCCATAGCTTCTTCAAATTGAGCCCTCAACAGGGCGAACTCTTGGGTAAGGATCACTACTTCTTGATCTCTTTGCTGCAACCGAGCCTCCAACTCAATGGCCTCAGTAGCTCGAGCTTCTAGTTCTGAGAGGCGAGTAGTAGTTTGGTCCCGCTCGGCCAAAAGTTGATCCCTCTCGGAGGTAAGTTCCTCCTTATCACGAATCAGCCTTTGAAGGCCCTCGAAAGCAAGGAATTTGGCCTGCAAAACGAGAATGCAAATTCAAAACCCTGCCATAACACAGATAGAAGAAACAATAAAAGAAACAAAAACTATACCGTTGTTGCATTGTGCATGGCATTGTTCAATAAACACTCTCCCGAGAAAGTTTGTATTTTTTCCCAATCTTTCTCTGAAGCCAAGGGATTCAAATATTTAGCAAGTTTTACTGGTCGGGACAACAAATGGAATCCAGTTCAAACCGATAGGGTGACGCTCCTCCTCTTTGGGGATCTTCTGAGGGGGAAGCATAATTTTGCCCCAAGTTCCCGTGAACTGGGGACTAGGGAAGAGGGACGTTCTCCTCTCGGACAACCATGGCCGGTGGCGATGATTTAGCAGTTGTTGGTGGCAAAGGCAGAGTTGGTGAATAAGGAGATAAAGCTAATTGCGTTGAAGGATGAGAAGTGGTTGCGTCAAACGCAGTGCTGGTTGTTAGATTCTTATCAACCGAAGACAGCAGGGACCCGGTACTCAACCTCACGGTACTGGGCACGACGACTGGAATTTGAAAATGGGAGTTGGCATTTTCCACCATATCATGCTCCCTCCAGAGTGTCGAGGCATCATCCTCAGATGGTGTAACTAACTCAACAGATTGAGCATTCTGTTGAGCTGGGGAAGGTCATCGTCTTCTGTGTACAGAAGCCCCCTCCTCGCTTGCTTCTCCATCATCGTCGATCACCACGGTGTCTGTGGCCGACTCGGGTGCGGGGCTCATCATAACTTCCGGAGATGACTCGGGTGCGGCACTCTTTGAGTTTTTATTGTTTTCCCCGGACATGGAGGAACGTCTTCTTTTTGGTTGCTTGTTCTTCGGCCGGGGACTCTGAGAAGAAGATCTTGCACTAGAAGAAGGCCCGGAGACACTTGTTCATGTGAAAGCCTCCTGTAGTAGCCTCGCCGCGTCAGCATGATTGGCCAAAGCGTCCTTCTCGAGGATGACAACTGAGCCCTAGGGTATACCAGAATTCAACGGGAGAGAAAGGTTAATCAACTTTCTTATACGAAAAGTAAAAACAAGACGGGACGATCTTTAATGGAAGAAAAGACAAATGGTGAAGTTACGAGTGTGGTTCCATAATTCTGGAAAGGATGAAGTCGTGGCCGGAATGATGTCACTGGTGGCAACTGCAATGAATCGTTAAATCTACCTACGGTCATTATCGTCATCAATGATGGATAGCAGAGCATGGTGGCCACGCTTGGTGAAATTTATCATTCCCCCACAAAAAATCTTGGGGGAATAAAGATTCATTAATCGAGCTTGGGTTAGCTCTTCTCCCGTCTCCTGGCACAGACGCCGAAGATAAGGAATTGTCCTCCACACAGAAGGACTTACTTGTGCCAGGCATACCTGGTAGCTAATGCAAAGCTCCACGATGATGGAGTCAAGCTCTCCACTCCAAGAGAACGTCCCCAAAGTAAAGGGGTATGTATAAAAATACGTAAAACCCTTCTTGGGTAAGGTTACCCGCCCCGCCAGGTCAGGGGCGATAATATATAAATCTTGGTAATGGCAGTCTTCCTTTATAGCAGGAATATTGAAAGGACGTATGGAAGAAGGGTATACGCTAATAGCCCACGTACGAGGGTGAGTATAAGGATACTTTTCTTCGGACTCCTTATTTGTGACAAGACTCTTTTGGGATGATGGTGCTCACCGTAGGAGGAGCATCGTCATCAACTTGTTATACCATGTGCGTCCCAAGGTGATGTATAATGAATATGAGACTTTTTAAACATGATTTAAATTAGTTTAAAGTTATAATATGACTATATATAATGTTTGGATAAAAAATGTAAAGTTTGGGAAAAATCGGATTTCAGTTGCGGAAAAACTGACTAAGGATTTACCTTGTAATTGTGCTTTTTGAGAAATAACTTTTGTGTGCTATATGAGGTAATTTTGGTACATATTATATACCACATTTAAGTTCTTGGAATGTAGTTTCCAACGCACTTAACCGTTCATTCATACGACACCTGGATAAAAATATATAAGCGTCGGAAGATGGGCCAATGCGAGGGTGCCAAGCTAGCACTTCTTTGACTTTTCAAAAGTTGATATATAGGTCTTAACTCGTCTCTCTCTTCATTTGTACATAGAACACAACCAGAAAACACCATAAAACCTATCCTTGAGCTCTCTAATAGGGTTTCAAAGAATACTAACATCCAGGGTATGAAATCGAGAAGCGATAACATCAGAACGATCTCTACGACGTAAGTATCATTATACCGCCTCTCTTTTTTATTTCTAGTTCGAGTTTTGTAAGGTACTTCATAGTTAAAAAATGTCTAATTTATGTATTTAAGTGTTTAAATATCAAGGAAGGTTGATAAATTGATTTCCTAATAGTTAGAACTCACGGGACGGTGATCGGAATCCGTGCGTTCGATTTTTTTCCACTTTTAGTAGACTGTTTTGTTGTCCACTCATGTTGGCCTATTTTGATGATGATTTATGGAGTTTGGAAGTATAAAAGGGCGTGGAGAAAATCCATATATGGTAGGGTAGTAGGTTGGTCACTCGTCGTTGTAGTTTCAGGCTAATTGATAACTTGTTGATTGGGTGTGTTATGGTATATTTGGGGTTTTTGTGGTATTGAAGGTCCCGAATTGTAATTAGGTTGGTTTTGAGTTACTGATTGTATTGTGTTTGTATCTCGCCTATAGTAGGCTTGAGGGAGCGGTAAAATCAGGAGAAATGCTGTCCATTTTATTTTAGAATCGAGTTATCGTTTGAGATACGTAATATACTAGCGCCATCTAAGTCGTACATGTATTTCTTTGTTATAGGGTTGGCGCGCTAGTTATCATAAGTTTGTTGTTGAGTTGCATTGACGACTTGAGGTATGTTAAGGCTATCCCTTCTTTCCTTTTGGCATTAGCCATATGATACAAACAAAACGAGCAAGCACGCAACTTTCATAAATGATTCTATTCTTAGAAGTACTAGGGTTGCCTATGTTCTAGATTCCCCATATGTCCTACTTTCATATTGTTTGTTCATGGGTATCATGACATTTCGAGAGATATTATTGACTTACTTCATTATGCATTGCATCCATTTATACATGTATACTGACTCATGACCAGATGGTGTTATATACGCGTATAGTATATGTATATAGGGTATGGGGAAAGGTTATGACGTTATATACACACCACCACCTAATCAGCTGGTATACGTTGATAATTTCGCCCACAGTAGATGAGATGATATGATGGGATGCCCTCGGAGTCTTGATAATGTTATGTACGCATATACCTATGCATGGTATGATATTTATACGCACATGCATGACATTATAAATTTTTCATGATTCACAGAGCTATCCAGAATTACAGGTTTAGTTCTTTACTCCATGTTTCTTTCATGCTTTACATACTCTGTACTTTATGTATACTGACGTCGCTTTTGCCCGGGGACGCTGTGTTTCATGCTCGTAGGTCTCGATAGACAGGTTGAGAGTTCTCCTAGTAGTCTATCAGCTCAGCGAAAGGTGTTTGTGCACTCCACTTGCTCCGAAGTTGCCTATTTGGTCAGTATGATTTGAATATATATTGATTGGTATGGGGGGCCCTGTCCCACCTTTATGACATTTATGTACTCTTAGAGGCTTGTAGACAAATGTCATGTATATAGATACTTGTATGGCATTATCGGCCTAAGTTTTGAGTATACAAATGATCATGTCGGCCTTATAGGCCCGTATGTCACATGTATAAGTTTCTATATCATGTTGGGTCGTCCTATGTCTAGTATTCCCTTATATTTTATTCATGTTATCTCATTACGGCCCTCCTGGCCCACTTACCCATGACAGTATGATAAGAAAGATATGTTACGTGGGTACTCGGTTATGTAAGGTACCAGGTGCCCGTCACGACCCTGCGGTTTGGGTCGTGAAAGCTTTACCTTTTGTTCTTTGAGAAACTAGGGTTTCTCGAAGAAGAGGCCATTTTTTATGAGAAAAGAAGGAAAGTTTTCTCTCAAAAATAGGGTTAAAGAAAGGTTGAAGACAAAGTACGAGTTGAGTAAAGAGAGTTTGAGAAAGTTTGAAGAATTATGAAGTGTAAAAGAAGAAGTTTGTTGCGTATAACTAAAGGAGTAGGCGGCTAAAATCGTGACTATAAGTTCCTTGATGACCGGAAAAAGTGATGCTAAATCATGGGATGACGTGTGTTCGGGGCATTAAATGCAGAGAGACGTGCATCTAATCAACCGTCAGAAACTTTTCAGAGGGGGTCAGAGAATTTTCTGTCAAGAAAGGTATCTCTTCCAACTTCCCGGTGACACAAAGTTATGCCACTGGAAATCATGGGGACTATCTGTATGGGGTAAAGTATGTTCATATTTAATGATCGCATGAGAAAGCGATATGTGGAACCGAAGACAGAAGACAGTCGGACCCGAAGGCAATGATCTCGCTTGTCATCGGAGAGAATGATACTCATAAAGGCAAAATAAATACATGCCATCCGGTAGCATTCAATGAAGAATATTCTATAGCATTAAGTGCATGATCCGTTACACAGAATATGAAATTCACTGCCCACTATTACATATTCTTCAACGGCCTTCATAATTGTCATTTAAGAGGGACTTGATCCTAGGACTTTGTTCCCTAGGTGTAACTATAAATAGTAAGCTCTATTATCATTGTAAAGATACGAATTTTCTAACAAACATACACTATATTCTATCAAAAGCTCAAATAACATTTTAATTTCTTGCTTATTTCTACTGTTCTTACTGCCTCCGGTAGCTTTGCGCCCGGGACTAAGATATTTACTGTTTATTTCAATTTCAAGGCTAAGTCTTATATTTTTGTCTAATTCATCTATTATTTTTGATCAAATCGATTCACTTGTCTATAAACTACGTATAAATTCAACTGTACCATTTTACGGGTAAATAAAATTCACATCAGCCTAGAATAGCAAGATTACTTCTCAATTCCCGTAGATGTTGATGAAATTATGCAATTCATTTCAGTTATTAGTTATTTGTTATACAGAATAGTAAGAGGAATAAGGTGATGTAAATCCATTCGAAGAAGAGAGGCTGCAAAAGGACGCCTGGATTTGGTAGAAACAGTCAAAAAACCCCCTTTCTCATTCTTTAAAACGTAATAATTAAAGTGTGAAAAGAGGAATTAGGAAGCTTGTTGTATGTATACGTGGGAGATGTGGGGACATGTTTGACTTTGTAAAGCTTCTCTTTGATCATTCAATAAGTACAACCTGAACTACTAAAAGTTAGTACTAATGGATAATTTGGAAATGCAACCAATCACTTTCTTTAAAGGTTCAAGTCCTTTTCATCTAATGCACCTTTTAAAGCAAACCCAACATTTCTATCACCAACCACTGTATCTTCTCTTATGTAATCCCATATCTCTTCCCCTCCCAAAAATGTTTCCAGTATAAAGTTAAGCTCTACAGTGTACAATTTGTTTTATAACATCATGTTAAGATTACTTACAACAACAAAAATACCAGTACTAGTCATAAATCGGTAACATAAAAATATAATGAATGATATGCTATAACTAGCTACACTACATTGATAATATATATTTAAAATTACTTATGGTAGATTGTTTGAATATTTTAGTTCTTTCGTTCACTTTTATTTGTCCACTATGCTAAAATATTATTTATACTTATCATTTTAGCAAATAAAGAGAAAGATAATTTCGTGTTTTACTCTTATCATTAATTACTAATTCCCCAATTTAATTTTCAAGACCTTTTGAAATGCTATCACTATTATGAGTATCATAGTAAAATAAATACTTCATTTATTATTTTTTAAGAGGAGTGCAAAGTCCATCATGGACAAGTAAAAATGAAAGGATTAAGTATATTATAGGAAATTTCATATGGTATAACTAAATTATACACTATATTTATCATATATAAATACACTTTAAACTAATTATAATACATAGCTAAATATTGAGTTTTCTAGCAAATACCCTCTCTAAGGGATTTAACTTTTCCTTTCTTCCTACTTTCATCTTCAAACTATAGCCTAGCCGCCTCCCCCATCTCCCTTAAACTCTCTTTTCTCTTTACAATCTCGCCAGAGAATCAACACATCGGTGAACCCGCCGAAACACTGTCGTTCGACCTCCTTTTTATTTTTTTCTCTCCTTTGTACTCTCTCTTCTCTCACTCGTTATAAAAATTTCTCAATTTAGTAGCTCAAATTCCTCAATCCTAATCGGTCTCGTCATACCTCCACTGGCACCGTCATCTCTGGCTGAAATTCATGGGCAACCGACCGGATTTCTCAGATCTGAGTGTATTTCTTATATTTGAGTATATTTTATTTTTTGTGGCCGAATTAAATACAATAAAATATACATTATGGCTGGATTTTTGTTCGTCTGATCGGATTTTGGTAGATACAATGTGATAGTGTATTCTCAATCTGGCCGAATTGTTTTTTTAATCTCCATTTTTTATTTTCAATGCAATGTATGTAGTGTTTTGCTTGGCCGGAAGACGTCATCTACAAATACATTATATCCGGCAAACTTTCTTCTCTTCTTTGCTATTGAGTCACATACAATAATACATATACATTATATTCTGTACAAATACACTCAAATTTGAGTGTATTCTATATTTTTCAATGCAAATACAATTTAATTTTTGTGTTTTCACATGTATTTATATATTCTGAAGGTTATTTTTTGTGGCAGATCCCTGTATTTTTTGAATTTTTGTTGTTTGAATATAATCAAATTAATACAGTAAATTGAATATAATGTAAAAGAAGCTACGAATGAATACAGTGAATTGAATACAGCCGAATATCATTATTTTTTATGATTTTTTGTTGTTTGAATACAGTCGAATTGAATACAGTGAAATTGAATATAATCTAAAATAGTTAAGAATGAATATAGTCGAATTGAATACAATGTATACAATCGAATTGAATAGAACGGTATATACCATATTTCTTGATTTTTTGTTATTTGAATACAACTAAATTTAACACAATAAAACTAAATACAATATAAATTATATAAGAATAAATACGAATACAATATATACAACCGAATTGAATACAAAACATACATCCCGACAAGTAATTAGCAGGTACAGAATACAATTAGCTAAATTATACATGCGTCCACCTCCAAACAATAGTCCCTATAATAAGGTACCCCTCATGGCTGGCCTTTTAGACCTACTTGATCTTTGTCTTATCATTCACTAATTAAATATTGTTTTTGTCTTTCAACCATTAATATCGCTCCACATTAAAGAAAGAATCTGTTTCTCTCTCATAGCCTCTTTCTCAATGGAGCAGCAGTTCGGCGACCATTAATGGAATTGTTGTGATCAACTGACAGAGAGTAGCTGTAGCTTCTCCTTTCCTTATCTCTTCTTATTACTCCACACCCACTTCAAGATTTCCCTCATTTAATACTGTTTCTTCTTTGCAAATACCGAAAACAGCTTGATTATAGTAAAAACCACAAACAGCACTTTTATTTCACGTAAAATCCAAGAACCATGGCTGCTGCATGCACTGGTTCTAAAACCACGCGTCTTCTCTCTGCTCAAGATAGCACTGACTTCACTCTTTGTCCATAAATGCCCACAACAAAAACTTCTGCCATTCTACCCCTGCTCAAGAATATGATTCTTAACAGTAAGAGCAGAACCAATAAGTGAAAAAGTCAAACCTTTTCTGCTGTCCTATTATTAGTCCTATTTTTGCTTTCTTTCTCTTCATATTCTATTAACTAAAGAGATACTTGTGACTTATTTCATTTCTCTTCAATCACAGATATGTGGATGCGTAAAGGAGTTTTCTTAGCTTTGTTTGTTGTAACATTAGTTCTTATATGTTCAAGTGGATATGTGTTTTGCAAGAATGAAACAGAGTCATCATCATCAACACTGAAGATTCTTTTGGAGATAAAGAAATCATTTGTTGATGACCCAGAAAATGTTTTGAGAGATTGGTCTGAAAACAATCCAAATTACTACAAATGGAGAGGTGTTTCGTGTGCAAGAAACTCAGTACAAGTGGTGAGCCTAAACCTTTCTGGTTCTTCACTCAGTGGGTCAATTTCACCGTCCATTGGCCTTTTGCATGACCTGCTCCAACTTGATCTTTCTTCCAATCTGCTCTCAGGTCCCATTCCACCTACTCTTTCTAACCTTGCTTCTTTGGAATCTCTCCTCCTTTTTTCCAACCAACTCACTGGCCCCATTCCCACTGAAATTGGCTTGCTGAAAAATCTCCAAGTCCTCAGAATTGGTGATAATGGCCTAACAGGGACAATTCCAACTACTTTTGGTGATCTTGAAAATTTGGTCACTCTTGGCTTGGCCACATGCAACCTAGGTGGCAAGATTCCTTCTGAATTAGGAAAACTCAGCCAGCTTGAGAACTTGAATTTACAGGAGAATCAACTGGAAGGTCCAATTCCAGCTGAGATTGGAAACTGCTCTAGCCTAGTTGCATTCAGTGTTGCTGTCAACAATCTCAATGGATCAATCCCAGAAGAATTGGCAAACCTTAAAAACCTCCAAGTTCTCAATTTTGCTAATAATAGCCTCTCTGGACAGATTCCTGCTGAGCTTGTTGGAATGAATCAGCTGCTTTATCTTAACTTGCTTGGTAATCAGCTTCAAGGTTCGATCCCAAAGTCCTTGGCAAAGTTGAGCAACCTTCAGAATTTAGACTTGTCTGGAAACAAACTTACTGGTGAAATTCCTGGAGAATTCGGCAACATGGGTCAGCTACTATTCTTGGTTCTGACAAGCAACAATCTTTCTGGTAGCATACCGAAAAGCATTTGTTCCAATGCGAGCAGCTTGGGACACATGATGCTTTCTGAAAACCAACTTTCTGGTGAAATCCCTGTGGAATTGAGAGATTGCAGGTCGCTAAAGCAGCTCGATTTGTCGAATAACACGCTCAGTGGTTCGATACCAGCAGAGCTGTACGAGTTGGTTGAATTGACTGATCTCCTGCTTAACAACAACACTTTGGTTGGTTCAATTTCTCCGTCGACAGCAAACCTCACTAATATGCAAACGTTGGCATTGTCTCACAACAACTTACGTGGAAATATACCGAAAGAGATAGGAATGCTTGGGAACCTTGAGATCCTCTTTCTATATGAGAACCAGTTATCTGGAGAAATGCCAATGGAGATAGGCAATTGCTCTAGCTTGCAGATGACCGATTTTTATGGAAATCAATTCACAGGCAACATTCCCATTACAATTGGAAGGCTGAAGCAGCTGAATTTCATTGATCTTAGACAAAATGATCTCTCTGGTGAAATTCCTGCCAGCTTGGGGAATTGTCACCAACTGAAGACACTTGATTTGGCAGATAATCGACTATCTGGTGGCATCCCTGCGACGTTTGGTTATCTTCGAGCTCTGGAGCAGCTTATGCTTTATAACAACTCCTTTGAAGGTAATCTTCCTGATGAACTGATCAATGTTTCAAATCTGACGAGAATCAATCTTTCTCATAATAAACTGAATGGTAGTATTGCTGCCCTCTGCAGTTCAGCATCTTTTCTTTCTTTTGATGTTACAAATAATGCATTTGATCACGATATTCCACCCCACCTGGGATATTCACCATTTCTTGAAAGGTTAAGGCTAGGAAACAACCATTTCACTGGAAAAATCCCTTGGACATTGGGATTAATCCGCGAACTATCGCTGCTAGATCTCTCCGGAAATGAATTGACTGGTTCAATACCTGCACAACTTTCTCTGTCCAGAAAACTCACCCATCTTGATCTCAATAATAACCTTCTTTCTGGATCAATCCCTACTTGGCTTGGAAACTTGCCACTCTTGGGGGAGCTAAAGCTGTCCTCTAATAAGTTCTCAGGACCTCTTCCTAGAGAATTGTTCAACTGCTCAAAGCTTTTGGTGCTGTCTCTAGAAGGCAATTCACTGAATGGGACTATACCCCTTGAAATTGGTAAGCTCAATTCCCTTAATGTCCTAAATCTTGACAGAAACCAACTCTCTGGTCCCATTCCTACTACCATTGGCAACTTAAGCAAGCTCTACATACTCCGGCTCTCGGGAAACACCTTTACTGGTGAAATACCCAGTGAGCTAGGACAGCTCAAGAATCTTCAAAGCATACTGGATTTGAGTTTCAACAACCTCACTGGCCAAATTCCTCCTTCTGTTGGGACACTCTCTAAACTTGAAGCACTTGATCTATCTCATAACCAGCTCATCGGAGAAGTTCCTCCTCAAGTTGGTGAAATGAGCAGTTTGGGCAAGCTTAACCTCTCTTACAACAACCTTCATGGCAAATTGGACAAACAGTATGCACATTGGCCAGCTGATGCATTCACTGGGAATCATCTATGTGGAAGTCCTCTGCAAAATTGCGAAGAGTCCAAGTCCAACAATCAAGATCCAGGACTAAGTAACTCAACAGTGGTAATAATTTCAGTGATATCAACTACAGTGGCAATTATACTTCTGTTGCTTGGAGCTGCCCTCTTTTTCAAGCAAAGACGAGAAGCCTTTAGAAGAGCAAGTTCAGTAAATTATGCTTACTCTTCCAGCTCTTCCCAAGGACAAAAGAGACCACTTTTTGGAAGTGTTGCTGCCAAGCGCGATATCATGTGGGATGACATCATGGAAGCAACAAATAATCTAAGCACCGAGTTCATAATCGGATCAGGTGGATCCGGAACTGTCTACAAAGCTGAGTTGTTTAATGGAGAGATAGTGGCAATCAAGAGAATACCAAGCAAGGATGATCTATTGCTGGACAAAAGCTTTGCAAGAGAAATCAAAACACTTTGGAGGATAAGGCATAGGCACTTGGTGAGGCTAATGGGGTATTGTAACAATAGAGGAGAAGGTTCAAATCTATTGATATATGAGTATATGGAGAATGGAAGTGTGTGGGATTGGCTGCACAAGCAGCCGGCTAATAACAAGACGAAGAAGTGCCTCGACTGGGAGGCAAGGCTGAAGATAGCAGTGGGATTAGCACAAGGAATTGAGTACCTTCACCATGATTGTGTGCCCAAGATAATTCACAGGGATATCAAATCCAGCAATATTCTGTTAGACTCTAACATGGAGGCACATTTGGGGGATTTCGGGCTGGCCAAAGCCATTAAGGATAACTATGATTCCTTCAACACAGAATCAAACATGTGGTTTGCTGGTTCTTATGGTTATATTGCTCCAGGTATTTAAAGTGATCTTTTCTGAATTTTCGAGTTGCATGTGTTGTATCCTCCAATTTTTGTGGTTTAAACCAAGTTGACTTTTTTTGTTCGCAGAGTATGCGTATTCTTTGAAGGCAACAGAGAAGAGTGATATTTATAGCATGGGTATTGTACTCATGGAGCTTGTGAGTGGAAGGATGCCAACTGATGGGAGTTTTGGAGAAGACATGGACATGGTGAGGTGGGTTGAGTCGCGTATTGAAATGTCTGGAACTGCTAGGGAAGAGCTCATTGATCCCATGTTGAAACCATTGTTACCCAATGAAGAAAGTGCTGCATTTCAGGTGCTGGAAATAGCACTGCAATGCACGAAAACTGCACCTGCTGAAAGGCCATCTTCCCGGAAAGTTTGTGATCAATTACTACATGTATTTAACGACAAGGTGGTTCATTCTGATAAGATGAGTCCGGACAATTACGTTTAGTTGTTTAGTCAAGGAAATTTCTTAAGCTTTTGAAGATCAGAGAACATTCATCTTCTTCAAAATTGAATATGTAAAAGCATTGTTTCAGGCTAGGAGCCTCAAGTTCACAGTTGTTTGTTGATAGTCTAATGCCTAAACATTTTCTGTACAGCTGATGAGAATCATACTCTGTCAAATGTCTCAAACGTTAGAAAAAGATCTAATGATAATCAGGACAAAGACCTTTTTAACCAGTTCTTATCAATGGTCCACCAAAGAAAACATGTTTTCCTGCAAAATCAAGTTTCTCAACCTGGAATTTGACGTTGTATTCAGTCACAGTAGTTGATAGTATGGCTGATGGCTCGGAAAATTGAACTATTGTAAGAGAATATAATCAAGAATTTTGCGAGGAACTATTGTTTTCGTGGTAAGATTGATCCTTAACCAATAAGCATAGAGGTCCATGCTGCTGTCTCAGCGACAAACCAATTCATTAGCACTGTAAAATAACAGAAGTGGTAGTGGATATGTTGGCAAGAGAAGCATAAGAATGTCAAGAAACATGTATTTTCCACATTTACATAAAATAAATCCTCACAATTCTAAAACATGTAATACGCATCAAAACCCACATTATCATAATAATCTTGGGACATCTTTTTCCTGGTAATGGTTTTCTTTCCATTTAATGGAATTGATCCGACTCAATTAGACCAACCATTTCAAACCAATTTTCAACTGAAAGAGCTAAAGCTCAGCAAGCAACAGCTTATGTCCTAACAAACTCATACGTTGCTGAAAGTTCGAAGTAGTTATATTGAATTGACAGTGAAGTATTAGGGGAGTCCACTTCCACCATGCCAGAGAATGGACCATAATATAAGTAGCTTTAATACTTATAATGCAATTTTCATTATTAGAGAACTCGACTGGAGGCACTCCACATACAATTCCATCATAAACTGTTTTCTAGCTGATTCAAAAACCAATGATTTCTGCAGCCCAATAAAAAGGAAACAGCAGCTTAAGCAAACAAAGCTGACCCCGTCTTCAACAAAACAAACAAAGCTGACTCGTCATATAAGCTGCTACTGCACCAAATTCTCCGAAAACCACCCATACTGTTAATCTTCATCATCATCTGCAACAAATGTTTCAATATCAATATGGGAAGTGATATACAAGAGTACAAAAGAGTCAAGTAAGGACTACACAAAGCATAAGTGGGAGGCTACTCAACAAAAAAAGGTCTAGACCAGAGAGCAAATAGAGATATGCCTAGCATTACTGATGCAAACACAATGCAAAAACTTATCTCTATCCCACCATTGAGTATAAGGACAATTGCAGCTTTCGTTCTTCATCAGTTTGGCTAAGCCTTGGATATTGCAGTTAGCTTCTACACAATTCTAACTAGCTTCTAGATAGAAATATGATCAAGTCATTTACATCTATTGTTGATCTAAATTATATGTTCTGAATCAGAAATCTAAAGGATTGGCAATTTATGGATTCAGCTAGTGTCTTATTCCCTTCGATAAACTCTAACTGCAAATTTAGTTTGTTATGCCTCAAAGTATCGCCAATTTGAATTAAGGAATGTGACTGAAGAGGCAACTCTAAGTAGCCAACCATTTGGCAAGCTATCCCTTCTCACACCAAATCGCCGTTTCAACGCAATATCAGGAGAAGTAGCAAGAATTTAAATAAAATAACAACAAAAAATTAAAAAGACTACAATTACAAGAGGAAGCAAAATGGGATTCTGAGACTGAAACACGCATTGCGAAATGGGAATCAATTTGCAATTAAATTTCACTTCCGTAGAAGATGGAAAATGCAATCTTGACAGATAAGTAAAAGAGTTTCAGAGTAGAAGATGGTTAGGTGAAGGGGGAAGAAGTGTTGGAGGAAAAAGTGTGTGGTTTTTTTTT
>AWOL01S0063263.1:105941-134832 GCA_000715115.1 Nicotiana otophora
CTCTTTTTTGATTCGCCTCTAGTACCAAGATGAAAGTTTCTTGCCCCAGAAATTTTGCAGAAACAATGACCATCAAGGCTTAGCATTGGAAGAATGACCAAACCTTTATAATAACATTTAGTTCAGTTAATAGGATACAAGAGTTTTAGAGAAATTAAAGAGTATCATTTTGTGAATACATTTATCATAAAACACTAATCGTGGCCATATTGAAGTTACACCCAAGTAAAAAAGATGATTTAGGGTCTATTCTATCTCTTCCTTTTGTGTCCTTAAGCAATTCCACACGCGATACTTTAAGGTACAATTTTCATCTAAAGGGTAAATTAGACTTGCTCCCTCTGAATTGGGACCATCAATGTACACACACAAATGGATGGTACTATTTGAGCAGCGCATAAATCTCAGCGCTATACACATCAGCTTCAAGTCAGCTTAATATCTCTCATAAGATTACCGAACTCAGGATTACTTTTGAAGTATGAACAATAAGATCTATTCAAGAATTATAAAATTGAGGTCTATGGAACGCTTACATAATAAATCATGTACTGTTACATAAAACTATATAATCTCCCCATTCAATTTATGTGAACATATTGGAATGGGCGCGGAATTTAAGAAAAAATAAAAGACTTTTGAACTTGTGGTGTAAAATGAGGCACATATATTTGTGTCGCTACAGATCATTAAAGATAAATTATTTCCAAATATGAAAAAGGGTCATTCTTTTTGGCACGAACTAAAAAGAAAATAGGTTCACATAACTTGAAACGGATGGAGTATTAAGAATTTAAGACTATCAACTTCAGGATCACCAGGGAAGTTTCTATTGAATAATAAGGTCCATCACTTTTCAAAGAATCCATTTGCTTGCCTAACACAAAGCAATCGAGATTCAACAAAAATACAGATTATGACCTAGAGAGGACTGCTTCATAGTACAACACCTAAATAATAGAGGAGAAATTGTGAACCCACCACTTCAAAGACAGGGCCCCTAAACCTATCGGCAGCTAATCAGGAAAAAAGACCGCTCATTATGCATTCACATCCTTCAAAAAGCAAATGTTTTTTTTTTGTTTTTTTTTCTTTTTTGTTTCTTTTTGGTTTCAAGGCAAATCACTTCGATCAAATAGAAGAGCAGAGTGTAGACCATATAAATATTTGCCAAATAATTCAAATTAACATAACCGATTACACAAATCATCAGCAAACACAAATCTTTTGTACTCTAGCGCACAAACAGTGAAAATATAACTTTTAGAAGAAAATTCTTCAGCAAATGTTAGCACAAGACTCGATTTTTTAAGGAATTTTTGTAATAGCATAACTTGTCTAAGTAGAAAATCCCCAATTGGAAATTAAAAGATTGAGCATTTCATGAGTTATTGAGCACAACAAATATTTTATAAGATAATTTTACCGAAGTAACAGCGCTCATTGGCTACCCTAGCTTTCTCAAGAAACCTGTCGAAGTCTTCATTACTCTTAGCCTCCCATTTGACCATTAGATTAGCGGAAACTGCTCCTATTCTCATTCCCAGCAATTGCTCCCATGGATCTACACATTCAAATTAAAAGCAAATTCGAAGTCCTTTAATATAGAGAAGGGATTATTAAGGAAGAAAAGAGAAGGGCATTGGACTACATCTGAGTACCCACTTCCGAAGGACTCCCACCATAGTTGCACTCAAAATTAGTTTTTTTTTGGGCAATATTGTCCCTTGTTAACTCAAATATAGCCCGAGCATATTTAGTGCATTAAGTATAACGATGTTATCCAACTCCGATTCATGAAACAAATCTTCTGCTCTAAAGCAAAACATTTCATCTTCTTTTATTGGATAACGCAAATTATTACTTTAATTACTCATTTTTAGATTATATTTTTTTGCTATTATTTTTACAATGGCTATATAGTGTCATTTTCTCATTGAAAACTGGCACGGAAGGAGATACATTCAAGCTCAAAATTTTAGAATATATTATCTAAAAATGAGGAATTAAAGTGATAATTTGCGTTATCCAATAAAAGAAGAGGAAACGTTTTGCTTTAGAGCAGAAGATTTGCTTCATGAATCGGAGTTGGGTAACACTGTTAGTTTTTGAACACATTGTGTTAGTGGGACTAGAGGTGCTCCGCTTTAGCATACTTAATGGAATAAATATGCTCAAGGATATATTTGAGGTACCAAAATAGACCTACCCAAAGATAAGGAATAATATTGGCCAAAAACTCGTTTTGAGTGCAACTATGGTGCGAACCCTTCCAGGAGTGGATACTCAAAACCATGTTTCTTCTTATTATTATTCTTTCTTTCTTTTTTTCTTTTTTACATTGAGACATTTTCTAAATACATAGTCAACACTTAAAGTTGTCATAATATTTTTTATTAAGACACCTCAATTAAGACTATGAACTATTACCTAATATATATCCAAAATTCCTTTTTTTCCTTTTTTCTCTTTCTTCTTCATCTTTCCGACGCAGCGTCTCTAACGTTTTTATCTTTCCCAACTTGCCGGAGTGTAAGGCCTCGTGATATAAGTAATTATATGTGAAAATTTTTCTGGAACATATTAAGGAGGTTTATAAGTGGGAAGAATTTGTGTGGAACAAGTTGGATATATTAAGTGGAAAGGATGTCTTAATTTGCGCAACACCTGATTTTAAGCGGGTATTACTCTCAAAGAAATAGGATATTTTTCTTGAATTTTATCCATAAGTTGTAGCCCTTCGAGTCTGGTTTCAAATGCATCAAACCATTTGTCATTTGGATATTTCTACAAGAAGTTATGATCAAATTACTGAAGTAAGACATGCAGAATAAGAGAAGTTTTCCTAAGGGTTTAAGACCTTAAATCGTGCCTCGAGATCTCCACTTTCCATTTATGTATGTCAGATGGCCATGGATGAGTGTACCATCGTATAATCATGGTTTCATACTAATAGAAAAAACTTTAATTGAGTTGGGGTCTACATTATAGCAAGGTATCAAGGGAGGATAAGTTGGAAAACAAGAAATAGAGAAAGGATGCCATTTGGGGCTCGACTGAACTCATGCTCCACATGGGTTTGAACGAGCCAAGACCCCCAGCCATTTCACCAAACAGTAAAGTAATTCCCCAGCGCGCGAACTTGAATGAGAGCTCGTCCATGTCCGCGCGACGTGCAAGGATGGACAAGCTAGGCTTGAAGCCTTTATAAAGGGCATTTTGGTAGCTCACTTCCCCAACTCCTCTTGGCCGATTATTGGATCTCCTCTCCACTCTCTCCAGACCCCCAACTCCTCTCATCTTCAAGGCGAGCAATCCCTATAAATTTGGTATTTCATTCCGTCAATTCCACCCTAAAACTAACCCAATACACCATGGAATTATTAGATTTTGAAGGAATCTTCCCAAGAGCTCAAGTGAGGACTTTGCAAGATTTACCCCCAAAAAGGTAATTCCATCTCCTTGGACTTGCATGCATGGCTTAATAATGAATATGAGTAGGAATTTAGAGATAGAACTTATGGGATGGTGATTGGAAACATCAAGTTCACCAATTGAAATTTTGAGAATTTGTAGAGAATAAAAAGTGGTTTGTTTGATGGTTGGTAAGACATGAATATGTTGTTGGAAGTCCTAAACTATTTAAGCTTGGTTGTATTATGAATTAGTGGGGAAAATAGTGGGTATTGGATGAAGAAATATCATCGATGAAGGTTGTAGAGAAATGTGCACACTAGATGCTTGACATAATGCCTAAGTGAGCAAAATGTAAAACATCCTTGATAATATTGGTACAATTGTGTTGCATTGTTGTAGATTAAAGTTGTATAGTGTGGTGGACCATCGTAGTATCATTAAGGGGCGAGTTCGAGATATGTTGGCTAAACTACTTCTATAGAATCGAAATCTATGTGTTCCTTGTAAGTTCCAAATGTGGGTTGCTCAAGCCCTTATTCTTATTGTTTTGAATTGCCTCTACCAATTGGTTTATCCGAATGCTTATGTACCCAAGTAATGTTCTAATTGCCCTATCATGTAACTCTCCATTGAAAAAATATTTCAATTATGATTATTGTATCTAATGCTTATAACTTGAATCCATGTTTCAATTGCAAATCGTTGTGCTCTCTTTTGGGAAGGAAAATTTAATGTGTTTAAGACTCTTATTGCTCATGTATTTAAATTCATGATTTCTAAATGCTATTTATGTTGATACCTATGATGATCCTTGAAAAAGAAAAAATGAGAGTATGAGATAATTGAAATGCGGCCATCGTGCCAGGAACAATGATTTACGTGCATGGCTAGGAGTGCCAATGAAGTGAATGAGATTGGAAAAGACTATGAAATGAATCGCAACTCTTTTATATGATAAATATTTTTGGGAGTATTGTTAGGTCACCAAGGAAGGGTGGGTTGAAATGACCTAAACTCGAAACTACACGTGCCAGCGTAAGAGTAATTGAGGGATAAATTCTCGTGGTGATGTGTTGAGGGTATTCCCCTTAGTTGGGATGAAATAATAGCTAGAAAAGGACCATGTTGACCCACACGACATTGTAGTAAGACGGCTTAGTCGATCGAGCGGTGATCGGATACCATGCCGCACACTGGGATCCCCATGCCATAAGCATGATGGTGTGCCGGTACCAAAGATCTCCCAACTTAAAACATTAATATTTACTTGAATATTTACTTTGCTCTTGACTTTGCATTTTAATATTATTTGAGTTTCTTATTGATACTGCGTTCCTCTCTTGTTATGTTGGTACTTATTCTATGAGAGGGTATTTAGCTTTACATAATAGTAATATTCCATACGTACTGAAGTCCCTTTTGATGGGGGCATTGCATCTTTAATGGATGCATGTAGTTCCTCAGCAAGCAGCTTGATCCTCGTTAGCAGCTTACCCTCTACTCAGTGGATTTTGGTGAGCCCTATTCTACTTCGGGGCCTTACGTCACTTGATATTATACTTTGTGTTTTGAGGTACAGCCGGGGGCTTGTCACTGAAACTTTCATACTACTCTTCTGTTTTATTTAGAGGCTCCGTAGACATGTTGTGAGTTGTATTTTGATTTGGGGAAAACAAACTAGAAATGTTGTAGTTGCTGGACATGTTTTCTCTTTTAAACTATGAACTTGTAATATTTTGGAAATTGTAAATGAAGTTTCTATAAGTAATGAAAATTGGTGCTTCACATTTTATCCTCTTGTGACTATCTCTTGTTATTGATTCTCAAATTGATCATGGGTAAGGTTGGATAGTAGGCATCGAATAGGCTTGCTCGACTGGAGTATATCGGGTGAGCGCTGGTCCATTCCCCAAGGATGGGGCGTGACAAGCTTGGTATCAAAGCGAGGTTTTAAAGTGTCTTAAGATTGTCTCGGAGCCGTGTCTAGTAGAGTCCTTCTTATTCGATGTGTTGTCGACCACATCTATAGTTAGGAGGCTACTTGGGCAATTAGGAATGTCACCTTTATTTTATATTCTAGATCGTGTTATCGAGCTTGATTATAAGATTGTTCCCTTCTTAACTCGTGCATTGTTCTAACTTTTCAGTACATGGCACCTAGGAAAGAGTGGCCAAAGGGTCAATGCCACCCCAGGAGTGGCAGTTGATTCTATACCTAATATTACGGGTGAGCGCCCGAGGGGTGAAGATATTCCCTCAACCACAACACCCCCTGATTCTACTACTCTTGCTGTGAATGCACCGATTCCTACTCCTACTGAGAATGCAACGATTCCTCCTCCAACTGATATTCCAGTTCCCCCTCCATCCTCAACCACCCGTCCTAGTGTCTCTGATGTGGACCTTAGGGGAGCCATACAGATGTTGACCCAGATAGTGGCTTCCCAGGCCCATAGATTGAATACTACACCTACTTCTTCCCATCATCAAGAGGATTCTGCTAGTTCCAGGGTGAACTGATTCCTAAACTCTCCAATATCAGATAATGCTAGCATTCTTCTAAATATCTGAAGTCGTCCATGCTATCTAGAACTCATGACCCCACCTAGGAGAAAAATCATAACACAGAACATATTTCTTATGTCGGTAACAGATATCTGGCCCAAGTCGTGGTCGACAATATCAAGAACTCTTCGAACCGGTCTATACATAACCAAGGCGCCAGAACTGAATTTTCCCAACTCAACCAAGTCACGTCGTCAAATCCAAGAGTATTGACACAAAGTACCGGTAAAGCATCACCATACCAAAGGAACCAATAACCTTTATTACTATGCTGACCCAACACCAATAAGAGTACAAAGTCACGAACTCTAGTTGAATACATAGAAATATCTCAAAATACAATATTGTTCGGATAGAAATTTGACAGTATAAATGTAAAGGTAAGGACTCCAAGGGACTGCGGCAATCAAGCACCTTCACCTTGAATCCTCGCGATCAAGAAGCTAACAGACTAACCTCGGTGGTGTAGTGACAAGGTTCAAGTCAAGACATTCAATAATGAAATAACGTGTGCAATGATATCCAAAGCCGGCAAAGAGGAATTATAATATAACGCAATAACTGTAATGAAAAGGAATAATAACAGAAGGCAATAAATGTAATCTCCCCAACTTAACCAATAAC
Organism: Nicotiana otophora; assembly: GCA_000715115.1. NCBI lineage: Eukaryota > Viridiplantae > Streptophyta > Magnoliopsida > Solanales > Solanaceae > Nicotiana > Nicotiana otophora. The sequence continues at coordinate 112,548 of AWOL01S0063263.1, forward strand.
CATTTAGAAAAAATAAAGATCTCGTGCCAACAATAAGTCATCAATAGAATCATGCTCGCACAGAACCTCGTGCCCACATTATCAATCACCCACGTATGATAAAGAACTCGGGCCACAATATAAGTCACACTCGCATGGCAAATACCTCGTGCCACAACATATACCACAACTGCACGACAATGACCTCGTGTTAAAACATATACCACAACCGCACGAACAACTCACGTGCAAATATCCCAATCCGTACGACATGTTCACGGGCTTAATATCTCAATCCGCCCAGCGTGGGCATGAGCTACAAGTCCAAACCATATCGCAAAGAAAGCAGATATACAATAATACATGTACTTGATCAATGAACATCAAGTTTCATACTCCTGGACTGGTGTAAATGCCATGTTACAGTGTATGCATGTGCAAGTGTATTATCACAACTCAAATCATCAAGTAATAACAATGACACCGAGTAGCACATTGGGAACAACACAACAAATCATGTAATATGCATGACACACACACAAGGAAGTCAAAAGCAAGAATTAGGATACTTCTATTTCATCAGCAATGAGCCCCAGACCATCACATAACATCCCCATATAGCCACCCTTATTACACCGCAGGTGCACATAAATATGATATGCCACTATTATTTTGCCACATATGCGTATATCCACCCTTATTTCGCCACGTGGGCAGCCTGAGATAACGCCATCCTTATTTCGCTCCAGGCGCACAATAATATACACAATCGCACGACAAAACCTCGTGTTGATGCCCCCAATCAATCCGCTCAACCTGTCCACAAGTGCAACGATACCACAAAACAACAATACTAAGTTCCATAATATCACAACAATGATACCAAGTCACATCGAGATATAATCTCACAACTTCCAATAATAGTGCACAAGGACATAACAAATAATCATAACAGTGGAGGGGTGTTCAATAAATAAAAAAATGATTATGGCTAAAGAGATGTAATGAGTATGGTCATGTAATCATAAAGTGATTTCAAAATTTTTCATTCAAGCTCACTATCACATAAAGGCATATTAATAACCTACGGTCTAATCCAGTCGAAGCCACACATAGCCCACGACTCAACAACAATGAGTTCAAGAATTTGAACAACAACAAAATGAAACGGAAGGAATAAACTCCATAATGAAATATAATCAATGAAATAACAACTTAAATTAACTGCATATAAATAACATAAGAGTCTAAACCGGTCAAATGCCACATATAAGCCCTTGTTCACCCTCGTTACCTTATGTATACGTCTTTCACATAGTTCAAATAGTGCAATCAAACCAAAGCCTACGGGAAAGTTAGCCCACACAAAGTTAGGCAAGATATTTACCTCAATTAGGCCAATTCTTCACTCAAAAATAGTCGTTCCTTTAAAATTCACCTTCGCTCGACTCAAATCTAGCCAAAAAGACTCAATATTATCAAACAATGCAAATGAAACCAATTCTGATTAATAAAGTTAAAATCTTTAACAAAAATCAAAATGTTAACTCAAAAAGTCAAGCCCATGCTCGCACTCTGGAACCCGATAATACTCACAAATTCCGAATACCCATTTCAATACGAGTCCAACCATACCAAAATAATCCAATTCCAATCTCAAATCGACCTTCAAATCATCATTTGATATTTTAGAAAAGTTTTTACTAAAGTTCCCAACTTCTCCAATTCAAATCATCAATCAAACACTAAAATTGAGGTTGAAATTATGAAATATAATCAAATCCGAGTCAAAAATACTTACCGCAATCAGAAAAAGCTCCTCCAAAATATCCCAAATCTGAGCTCTCTAACTCAAAATGTGATAAAATAACATAAACCCTCAAAATAGAGTACTTTAATAGCTCTGCCCAATGAAATACATCGCGATCGCGGAACATCCATCACAGCCGCAAAGAAGAAATAAGCATTGCCCAAAAATGTACTACACAATTGCGTCCACACCCACGATCGGGAAAGCCAATGAAACAAGAATGTGCAAATGCGAGCCACCTAACGTGAACGTGCAAGCAACCAAGCCAGCTGCCTCCAGCAACACTATGCCATCGCGGTCATCCAATCGCGTATGCGAGAGAAAAATCACTCAAACATCGCGAACGCGGTCATACATCTGCAAAAGCGAAGAAGAACCACACCCATCTCCCACAAGACATCGCGATCGCGGCACACCTTTGCGATCACGACAAACAGCTGAAGCACCAAAAAACCAGCATATGCCACATACCCAAAAATAATCTGAAATCAATACGAAACACACCTGAGCATCTCGCAACCCCGTCTAAGCATGCCAACAAGTCCAAAAATATAAGACAGACCTACTCGGGGCATCACATCACACATAATATGATCAAAATGACGAATCGCATCTCAATTCAAGCTTGATGAATTATTTTAAATTTCCAAATTCCAAACTTACGCCGAACACGTCTAAACAACTCGAAACACCTCAAAATTTGCAAGAAAGTTCCAAATGACATAGAAAACCTACTCCAACTCTCGGAACAACAATCCCAATCAGATAACCTCAAAGTCAACTCACGGTCAAACCTATGAACTTGCCAAACCTTCAAATTGTCAACTTTCTCAAAATAGAGCCGAAACCTTATAGAAACATTCAAATGCAAATCCGGATATACGACCAAGTCTAAAATCACCTTGTGAACCTAACAGAACCATAACAAACTTCGATCCGAGGTTAAATATACAAAAGTCAAACTTGGCCAACTCTTCCAACTTAAAGCTTCTAAAATAAGAATCACTCTTCCAAATAATTTCTGTACCACTCGAAAACCAAAATCGACAATACGCGTAAGTCCTAATACACCATATGAAGCTACTCAAGGCATTAAACCACCGAACGAAGTACAAATGCTTAAAATAACCGGTCGAGTCATTACAAATATGGTAGAGCTGACTATCGCATTTGCGCTTGTTGCTTCGCGATCGCGGAGTGTTGCTGGAGGCAAGTTGGCTCGTTGGCTTCTACATTCGCATAAAGGGCTCGCGTTCGCACTTTTGTGGTTCATTTTCTTTCGCGATCGCATATCTCAGACGCGATTGCGTAGTGTATTTTATTGGGCAGTGTTACCTTGTGCTTCGCAATCACAGAAGGCTATTCCTTGATCGCAAAGGGTATATCTGGGTAGTGTATTATAGTTTGTCATTTTCGGACTTTGAGCTTATTTTATCATATTTTGAGATTAGGAGCTCGGATTGAGATGAATTTTAAGGTGATTTCCACCCACTTGTATTGGGTAAGTTTTCTTGACTCTGATTTGATTATTTTTCATGATTCTATCTTTGATTTTGGCATTTAATTTATGAATCTCAAGAAGAAAATTTGGGTTTTTGCCTACATTTTAAAAAAGTATTTTGGGGTTTTAACCATCGATTTGGACCTAGATTTGGAAAATAACTATATATATTTGGACTCGGCTGGTTATTGATCATCGGATTTTGGTATTGGTTCCGGATTTTGACCATGTGGGCTCAGGGTGAGTTTTTGGAAATTCTTGAAAGATCAAAGCTTTATAGACTAGAATCGCTTCTTATAGCATTTTGTGACTTCCTTGGATGATGTTTGGTTTGGATTTAAGTGATTGGAGGGCTAGAGCGCGATTTTGACTTGATTTATGGTTGAAGTTAGCCCGGGATGAGGTAAGTCTCTTTGCTAACCTTGTTAAGAAGGAAACCTCTAGGATTTTACTCTATTGCTATATGTTTAAGGTATTGGGTGTGGTTTATATACATGGTGGTGAGCGTATATGTACTTACCAAGTTTATATCATGCCTGAGGTAAAATTAAGATATTCGATGCCTTATTTTGTCTATTTGCTCATTTGTTCGTGATTTATTTGACTTATGTGACTACATTTGCTCTCTTATTCATGTTAGAAATCATGGCTAAGCTTGTGATTAGTTTCAAAGGCATGTGAACTTGTTCTTGATATATTAAATTGCTCAATTATCCGTAGTCACATTGAGATTTCATGAGCACATATCCCTATGATATTTATTAAGTCCTTGTACAATTGTTATCTAAACTACATGAACATATACATACATTTGATTAATGAAGACGTGAATGGAACTGAGGATTTTGGCACGAAGGGTAAGTGTGCAGGTGAGATACAGTTTTATCACATTGGACATGATGATCAGATATTGATTTATGAGGGATGTTATTATACCCCTCTTTGTACTTGGATTTGGTATCGTCCCTTCGGAGTTAGGTGATAACCCATGTTACTTTGGGCCCTCTGAGCATGGTCGGTACATGGATTTGTAGCGGGTCGATACATGGATTTTGTATCCGATTTTTGTGATACATGGATTTCGTATACATGGATCTTGTATCATAGTACATGGTCTTGTAACGGTTTGAGCATGCATTCATATTCTTGATTCATTTAGAGGCATTCATTTAAATGCTAACTGTTGCATTCCATATATACATGCTAGTTGGGAGCCTCGACTATGTTGATTGAGGCATACTAGCTTTACTTGCCATATTTGAGTTGCATTACAATTATACGTTGAATTGGAAAAGCATGCTTTACATCTTTCGATTGCTTTGTATATTGATATCTATTGATCATGAGGATATTGACTGTTCCAGCTCCAGTATTGATATTATTTTAGTATTGTAAGTAATTGGATACATCTAACCTCACTACTACTTCTTCGAGGTTAGACTTAATACTTACTAGGTACCAACTGTGATGTACTCATACTACGCTTCATCATATTTTGTGCAGGTCCTGAGACTGGTATTGTAGTACACTTTGAGCTGAGTAGAAGTGTGTTATTGGAGGCTTCATGTTGAGCTGCTACACTGTTCGATACACAACACATAGAGTCCCTGGCCTTATTTATCTCCTGTTTATTTCTTTCTTACATACAATTGTAAGTATGTATTCAGACTTGTATTATTCAGTAGTTGCTCGTATACTTGTGTCACCTAGTTTTTGGGAGTTGTACTATTTCAATCTATTTAGACTATGTTATACTTGTATCAGATATTTTACTGCTTTGAGATTGTTCCTGCTTTCATTATGATATAACTCTGTTAATTAAAAGAAATTGGACCATATTATATTGGTTGTGAGTTGTCTTTCTTAGCAAGTACGGCTAGGTACCATCACGGCCTAAGGTTGGATTTTGTGTCATGACAAGTTGATATCAGAGCTCTAGGTTCATATAGGTCTCATGAGTCATGAGCAGGTCCAGTAGAGTCTTATGGATCGGTACAGAGACATCTGTACTTACCTCTAAGAGGCTATGGGATGTTAGGAAATTTCCCTCCCTTGATTCCTTATCGTGCGACTTTACCTCAGTTTGAAGCCCATATCTTCAGTCCCCCCCCCCCCCTCCTTGTGCGTACGTGATGTTGAGCACTCGATATTACTTGAGATTTAGAGATTTGCGGTGATATGGCACATATGATATGGAATGTTGTCCCAGTATTGAGGGCTGACTACTATTGTTGCTTTGTGGAGGGATTCCCATCTATAGACGCCCTAGTGTTAGTGTTGGCCACGGGTTCAGGGCCTTGCACAGTATATTGTGATGCCTCACTTGTTGGTTCTTGCACGATGATAACACAATATGGTAGAGTGGTTGCTTACGTATCTCGGCAGTTGAAGCCCCATGAAGGGAACTATTTGGTTCACGATTTGGATTTTGGCATTTGTTTTGGTAGAAGGAAGGCATTTAACTATGAATGTTCTAACCTTTGTATATAGAATTATGAGATTGAGCATTTTCGAACATAGCGGAGTTCTTGCTTGTTGGGTTGAGCCATTGTCTTTGTTTAAGCACACTGGTGTGATGATCTATAGTTGCATGTCCTTAGGGACACGTATGTGAGGTGGTTCTAAATAGGTGGTCCTTCGTGTATGGGTGATCAGAGACCTCAAGGTCGAATTTGTGTTTCTAGTGCTAATGTTTCGGTGGAGATGATCCTTGAGGAAGTTCATAGATATTGTATTTTGTCCCTATGCATGTTGCAGAGACGTATCATGATTCGTGGCGGCATTATGGGCAGCGAGGATAAAGAAGGGCATTATTAGGTATGTCTAGCTGTGTTTGGTTATGCTAGCTACTTCTATGCACGGGCGATGGTAGTCTGGGCTCCTCCCCCGTCATGTGAGGTAGCTGGTGTAACTGGCAGTACACCCGCCTGAGCCAAGCTGGTGCACATACTCAAGATCTTAGCCAAGGCCTCCTAAAGACCAGGTATAACAATAGGCACCACTAGTGTCTGATCTGGTCCTACAAGCTCAATCGTATCCGAAACCTGCTCCTCTATTAGAGCGACTGGTGGCTTCCCAGGTGCTGCCCTCGCTGTACTGCGAGCACTACCTCGTCCTCAAACTCAGCCTCGGCCTATCGCGGTCCTGCCTGGCGGTACTAGTTCCTTCTGCCTGATCCAGCTGAACGATATGAGTGTCCTCACAATTTGTGCGTGAATAGAAGAACAAATCTTCAAACTTCGAAAATAAACAATTCGCACGATGATAATGCAAGAAAGTGAAGTTTATCCTAATAGTTCGGTAGCCTCTTGAAGATAAGTACAAACTTCTCCGCACTGATCCGCAGGACTCTACTAAACTTGCTCATGACCCGTAAAACCTATGAACCTAGGGCTCTGATACCAACTTATCATGACCCAACCACCAACCGGCCGTGATGGTGCCAAACTCACTTGCTAGGCAAGCCAAACATAACAAGAATGAAGTATAAATACTGAAATGACAAAAATGATACAAGCCTAATGCCTCAATATAACATAATAATGCCAATACATGATAAATCTCCCTAAACTGGTAAATATAGAGTCATGAGCTCTAAAAAGGATATACAAGTTTGAAAAGCTAAATAACACTATTTTCTGGAATAAAGACACCAAAACAAAAGAAAAGAGATGCCCCGACTGCGGTCAAAATGCAGCTCTACCTCATCCCTTGGGTAACTCAGCATGAAAAACTCTGCTACTGGTGATTGGGTCCGACACCTGAATCTACAAAATTAAGTATCATAACTAACCTCGACGAGATAATAGAAGCAAGAATTATAAATGATACTCGCTAATAACCGATACAGTTCATGGATTCAACAAGTACAGAACAATAATACGATCAGTCATAAATCTCAGAAAGAACCACCTTGTGCACATAATTTCTTAACATACTCTGCTCAGTCAGCAATTCAACATATAAAGATGATATGCAATTAAATTAGGTAAATAACAAAGGAAATTGCAAGTAAAGATGAAATGCAATAATTAAATCAAACACTGGCCAACTTTTCCTTAGAATTTTCACAACCATACCAAACCACTTATTAGTTTTCCTCAATTACCGCGTGTAAACCATCAAGAAAGAACATGAGAGGGTGACCCTAGGTAATGGATCCATATCCACACGCTGCACGGATAACTCACACACCAATAATATCAACCGCATGGACGATTCGCGTGTTGCACGGTCAACTTACGTGTCAATAATATCAATATCTGGATCTGCACAGTAAATAATATAAATTATTTTATATGTAAATATTTTATATTTATTACACAGATGGCTTCTCGCAGTAAAGAAACAAAATAATCTAAGAAGAACAACACACTTTATCGACTACAAGTCAGCTTCCTCCACCTTATATCAAATATGAGCTCTCCCCCTATGACTCCTCGTCTTTCCACGCCAGCTTCACAACTATATGACTTTTTCAAAGTCCCTCCATCATTTATCTCGCTTCAGTATTACTCCATGTCTTATTATGGTGGCTTAGCTTCGACCACCATTAGCTTGTTGCCCACGCCTCATTTGGCAACTTCATCCCCGCGTGATCCTGCTAGTTAGTTTGGTGGCTCACCACCGATTGAATCCCCAAGCTATCACAGTAGCCAGCATGGTGGTTCATCTTTTGTACCTCATATATCATCCACTCCATTATCATCACCATCATCATCCACTCCGAGTATATCTAACTTATATATTGGATGCTCTCACGTAGCTGCATCCCCATCTACCGGTACTTCTACAGTTGCTGCTATCGTGAGACAACGTACTGGAGGGATTGTACAATACGATTCTCTTAATCAGCTGATTATCATTCCTCGTGGTGACAGATGAGTTTTCCTTTAATTTTCTTTTAAAATCTTTCAATAAAATTTTGCATATAATGAATTTAATTAATGTTTATTTAATATGTTAAATTTAATACATGTGTTTGCATCCTATCAGGCCACGCATATAGTGGTGGAATCTATTAAACTAATTTTTCATGAGCCATGGAATTCCTCGACAGAGATACCCTAACAGATCAGAATGAATATGTGGCAACAATTTAAGGTAAGAATAAATTAATTATTTTTACAGGTTATTTATCCTCATTTGTCTAATGTTATTAATTCCTTTTTGCAGATTAGGTGTGTATGCCAGCCTGCACTTGAAAATAAGATGAATGTTAACTTCAAGAATAGAGCACAAAAGTGGATAAAAGACTCATATCATGTTTCTAGGAGAGGTGGCACCATACCTGATTGGATACGTGAAGCTGTGTGGAATCAGGCGGCAGGTGACGTGAATAAAGGTATTGATGTTATGTAAAATTATCTATTTTAGTAATAGTTTGAAAGTTGTGTGTTTGTTTTCTTACTCCTTTTACTTTCTTTTCTTTGTTTCTCATGAAAATAAATAAAGGTCGAGTCTACGGGCTTAGAGTACAGTCATCCTCTAGTCGTCCAGCAGCATTATTCACGGGTTCATCAGTTTCCTAAGAAGACATGGAAGCTATGCGTCAAAAAATAGATCAAATGTTACAACAATGGAATTCAACTTAGGCTTTGATCCAAAAATTGTTTTAAAAAAAAGAAGCAAGAAAGGCAGTCAACCTGCAATAGAGGAGTCTGACGAGGAGACTGAGTCTGACTATAAGTAGCTATTTGAATGTGCATGTTATATTTTAGACTTGAAGATAGAGACATGTTTAAATTATGAATTTGAGTTAGTATTTTGATAATTGGTTCATGATAATTGTTGCTTAATTAGTTGGTTGTTGGATTGTTTCAAATATTAGTATTCAGTTTATAGTAAATATTAGATTTGGTTCGTTATAATAAATGGTGTGTTGATGAATAAGGTGGTTGGTTGTCTATTTTATTTGGCAGGTGGTGTACATGAAAATACAGCAGAATTCTGCTAATTGTTTTCCAGATTTGGGGCTGATTTACGACCGAATCAGTCGTAAATGTCACCAAATATTTTCCAGATTTGCGATCGATTCGGTCGCAAATTATGAATTTCTGAATTTTTTTAATTAATTTATTCTTAATATGTACGACTATTTAAGTCAGAAAATTTAATTACATATTAATTTTATTATTTAAATTTCCAACCTATTCGATCAGAATTGTTAATTGTTTATTTATTTCATCATTTAAATTTGCGACTGAATCAGTCGAAAATTTACCGACCAATTTAGTAGCAAATCTCTTAAATTCAAACGCGTCCTTGATTTTTCAATTTTCGACCAAATCCGTCTGCAACTTCCGAATGATTCGGTCACAAATTATTTACAACTATGTATTTTTCGACCGACCTTTTTCGGTCGGTAATTCATCGGAAAATTTGGATTTGCGATCGTTTTGACGGTCAAAAATTGGTCCTTTTCTAGTAGTGAATGGAGTCAAAGAAGTAAAGACTATCTTCTTTCCATTTTCCTCAAAAGAATATTTATTAGTCTTTCAATCATGTAGTGTACCCTTGTCATATTGCCATGGCTTTCCCAACAATAAATGGCATGCTTGCATGGGAACCACATCACAAAGAATCTTATCAACATACTTTCCAATTTTGAGAGTCACCAAGACTTTTCTAGTTACTTTACGTTCACCACATTTATTAAGCCATTGGAGTTTATAAGGACGAGTATGTCTTGGGGTCTTCAAATTCAAATTGTCAACCATAGAAGTACTAGCAATATTAGCAAAATTATCACTATCAATAATCAACGAACACACTTGATATTTAATCTTATACCTTCCATGGAACAGGTTTTCCTTTTGATTCATATCTTCCATAATTTGGGTACTCAACACTCTCCTAACAACATATAAAGACAGATTAGGAGTGTCATATTATACTTTATCATCACATTCGCCTCCTCTTTGTCACATAGTTCTCTATTTTCTTCTCTTTTATAGACGTCCTCCATAAGAATTATGGTTCTTCTATTAGGACATTCTATCATTTTATAACCATAACCTTGCCATTTAAAGCACCTCAGTTAGTATTTTGGAAGTAAGGTTTAGAATTACCTCCCTCCTTAACCTCCACCTATGGTTTGCCTTTGTTATTTTACCACTTGGAGTCAACTTTTGACTTGTTTCATTTGAAAAAGATTTTCAAGTTTTCTTGGTTTTGCTCCATGAAGTGCTGTAACTTTTGAATTTTCTCCCTTTGAGTTGATTTTCTTCTAGGACTTTATTTTTAACCTTGATAGTCCCTTGGAGTGCCTCATGTATAGTAACAAATTTGTGCAAAGTCATTTGGCTAGAGATTTCATGCTTAAGCCCTGCCAAAAATCTATAAAGCATGAGTCTTTCATTATCATCAAGATTGGCTCTAATCCTAATTGTCTCCAACTCTTCAAAGTAAGCATCCACATTCTTGTTTCCTTGCTTCATGTTGTAAAATTTGGTAAGAAATTCATTCACAAACTCTTAAGAGCACAAATCTTGATCTCATAACCATCCTAAGAAACTCCAAAGAATCATTAGCAATATCACCATTTCTACTTCTATCTCATTTCTCTTTAACCCACAAAGAAGAAGTATAGCCAACAAGTTTATAAATGGCATGTTTGAACCTCTTTGCATTGGATACATTGTTAAGCCCAAACATCCTTTCCATTGGTATTTCCCATTCTAAAAATTCCTCGGAGTCACTACTTCCCTTGAAATTAGGAAGTGAAGTCTTGATGTTATTAAGATCCCGATCTTCTTCATCTCCCCACCTTCTACCAAGTTCTTCATTACTAATATTTCCATCATAACTATAATCATAAGCATCGTTCAAGTTTCTACTTTGATAATCCCTACCATGCCTTCCATCTCTCCCTCTAAAGCCTCCATTTTTATTCCTTCTAGGTTGGACTATAACCGGTTCATTATATTGCTCGTCATAGTCCAAATCATCATCAAAGTCATCTTGCGGTTGTTATGGTCTAAGAGGTTGTTGTTGATGCTCAATTCTTGCTTGTCTACCTTATGAAAGTTGACCTTGTCCTGGTACTTGATTGTTAGCAACTTGTGGTTATTGATTAACCTTGCAATCTCTGGTGTGGTTGGAGAAGAGCTAGTTATGTTGCACTAGTTCCCACTTCTTGGTTAGGATTAGGTGACAAGCCTTGCCATTGGTTAAGTAGGTCGTTATGAGACTATACCACTTATTCCATATTATCAACTTTCATAATCAAAGCTTGTAAAGTCTCCAAACTGGTCTCATTGGAGAATCCCTCTTTTAGAATTATAGTATCTCCAATATTCAAAGACATAGTACCTACAAACAAACAAAAGCAAGTTAAAGGTAAAAGGACCTTTCCAATTCACTCCCTTAGTGTATCCGTCAAATATTGCACTCAAATTTTACCACTCGTGTATCACTCTTGTGCACTTGTCTTTTAAGCATACATACTCTAAGAATCTCACTACTCAAGCCTTTTTTCACTCTTGGATGAATATCCAAAGTTGATATCAAACTCAATCAAGACAAGAGTGGGTTGCTCTAGTGGTGAGCACCCTCCACTTCCAATCAAGAGGTGGTCAGTTCGAGTCACTCCAAGAGCAAGGTGGAGAGTTCTTGGAGGGAGGGAGTCGAGGGTCTATCGGAAACAGCCTCTCTACCCCAGGGTAGGGGTAAGGTCTGCGTACAAACTACTATCCTCGGACTCCACTAGTGGAATTATACGGGGTTGTTGTAGTTGTTGCTATCAAACTCAATCAAGATACTTTTAAGTGATTCTTCCAACTTCGTGGCAAAAATGGAGTTTATGTGATTCAACAAAGAAGCTAAAATAACTAACGGACAATGGAAACAAGAAATTAACAACGAAATTATAAGAGAAAAGCATGAAAGAATTAGCACAAAATGAAAAATACGGACACAAACTAACTAGATAATACTAGTATGAACCAAATACTACTCCATTATGATCTAGGTAAGAAGTCAACCAAACAGAAAGAATGTAAAAGAGTAAACTAGATAGAAACTTGCTCCCTGGAAATCACGTTTGTGGGCACGTATTTGAAAATAAAAAATATCAGCTTCTTCAAAGATTCAATCTGAAATTTAAACCCAAACCAGTTCAAATTTTCTCGAAATTCCCTCAAATTGGATATATTTGCTTCTAAAGATATTTCTCATCATTTGCCTAAACACCCAATCAAATTCGAATCTAATTCTGCGAACCCGAAATTTGACCTCAAAGCTTCGAGCTCCAACAATGGCTTCCAATTGTGGACAACTTTGTGCTTCACGTTTCAACCCTCTAAACTAGTAAGATTTGATGTCTTCATCTTTTAACAACGAATTTGTTGCATCATCTGTAATGGATCCATATTTACCAAATGAAAAGATGATCTGATATTCAACCAAATTGAGGAATTACAACTGATTTGTTATGAACAAAATAGCTAATGAAAAGAAAAGACCAAGTTCTAGCTTAGCCTAACAACTACACACTCCAGCTATTTATATCTTCTCTATTTTCTTCGGCACTCTAATATTTTAATGGATTTTCTCAACCCGGATCCCACATCACATATTGGTATTTTCTCATTTTAATAACTAACCCAAATACCAGCCCAATAGTATAATTGGTAAAGGACATTGTAATTATGGTCAATATTTTGGCTAATGGAGTCCATCTCACATAAGCATAAGCATCTTTGCAAAGTGTAGACTTTGTTGGCAATATTCTTTGGCACCCAAAAATATTGCATTGTGTGTTGGACACCATTTGCACAAGTTGTATCTCTTCTTTTACACCTAAGAGGCCAAGACTTTTTTGTCTATAAAAGGGAAGGTCATTAGTTCATTTTATACACACCAACAAGACTTGAGTCTTCATTTCTTGTTTCTTCCTTTCCTCCTTTATTAAGAGTACTTTATATGAGAGTTAAGTGTTGGGAAGCACTTGTGTGAACCCTTTCTTTGGAGAGATCTTGTGAGGTTATTCTCTTAGGGTATGTGGGATTAATTAGAGTATTTACTCTAATTTTGTACTCTCTTTTGTACTCTTATTCGTATAGTGAAATTTCTCCTCTCTGCTTGTGGACGTAGGTCACTTTGACCGAACCACGTTAAATTGGTATCTTTTTTATCAGCTTTAATTACTGTTGTTATCAACTTCCATTATCTTTGTTATTGTCATTATACCGTTGTTTGGTTAAATTTCGCACTACCCGGATTCCCGATCCTAATAAATTGGTATCAGAGCCGGATCTAATCGGGTTAGTTTTAATAGCCAAAATGACTCTAACAAAGACCTATGTTGAGAAATTTGAATGTGGCAATTAAAGATGGAGGCTATCCTAATTCAGGATGGCTTAGACTTGGCGTTACAAGGAAAAGAGAAGAAGCCGGATAAAATGACGGACGAGGAGTTTGCCATCATAGACAAAAAGGCAAAAGCAGCTATCATTTTAAATCTCTCAAATGAGGTTTTACGTGAAGTTTCTGTAGAAACCACAACTAAAGGCATGTGGAAAAAATTAAAAACCTTATATATGAAGAGGACGGTGGAAAATAGATTTTACCTGAAGTAGAAGCTTTATACAATTTGTATGGGTGAAGGTACCTCTATTCTCTATCATCTTGACACCTTTGATTCCATTCTTATGGATTTGAGTAATATAGATGCTGAAATTAAAGATGAGGATCAAGCCGTGTTACTGCTTTGTTCTCTACCCCCGTCTTTTAAGCATATAAGAGATACTATGATTTATGCAAAGGATAATATCTCTTATAAGGATATTAAATCTATCTTAAAATCAAAAGAAAAGATAGATAGTGATATTACTAGGGAAGCTAGTGGAACTCAAGCGGAAGTTGGCTTGTTTGTTAGGGGCAAATCTGACTCCATATCCAGATACAATAATTTAGAGTGTCGCTATTGTCATAAGAAATGTCACAATATCTCTGAATGCTATAAGCTGAAAAATAAAGAAAAGCATAAAGAAAGGAAAAATGAGCACAAAAATACTAACACTGCCGAAGCAAGTGTAGCTGCTGATGAGACTGAGAGAACTATTTTTTTAGCAACTAATAATAGTTTCAAATCTAACAATGAGTGGATTTTAGATTCGGGTTGTTCTTATCATATGTGTCACAATCAGTATTTATTTACCACATATGAATATATTGAAGGTGGAGTTGTCTTGATGGACAACAATGCTGCCTACAAAGTTTTTGGAAAAGGTACAGTCCGAATCAAAATGCACGATGGTGTGGTGAGAACTCTCACTGATGTTAGACATGTTCCTGACTTGAAGAAAAAATCTCATCTCTTTGGGTACTCTAGAATCTCTTGGGTGCAAGTACACATGTGAAGGTGGAGTTCTGAAAGTATCTCATGGTGCTCTTGTGATCATGAAAGCACACAGATTTGGTTCGCTGTATACTTTATTGGGATCCATTGTTATAGGCCTTACTACAGTTTCGGTATCAGACAACTTGTCTAATTTTGATGGCATTAAATTTTGACATATGCCCATTGGGGCTTTTGCGGAGAAGGTGGAGAAAATTTACTATATCAGCCAAAATTAGGCCAAGGTGGAGATTTATAATTATGGCCAATATTTTGACTAATGGAGTCCATCTCACATAAGCATAAGCATCTTTGCAAAGTGTAGACTTTGTTGGCAATATTCTTTGGGATCCAAAAATATTGCATTGTGTGTTGGACACCATTTGCACAAGTTGTATCTCTTCTTTTACACCTAAGAGGCCAAGACTTTTTTGTCTATAAAAGGGAAGGTCATTAGTTCATTTTATACACACCAACAAGACTTGAGTCTTCATTTCTTGTTTCTTCCTTTCCTCCTTTATTAAGAGTACTTTATATGAGAGTTAAGTGTTGGGAAGCACTTGTGTGAACCCTTTCTTTGGAGAGATCTTGTGAGGTTATTCTCTTAGGGTATGTGGGATTAATTAGAGTATTTACTCTAATTTTGTACTCTCTTTTGTACTCTTATTCGTATAGTGAAATTTCTCCTCTCTGCTTGTGGACGTAGGTCACTTTGACCGAACCACGTTAAATTGGTATCTTTTTTATCAGCTTTAATTACTGTTGTTATCAACTTCCATTATCTTTGTTATTGTCATTATACCGTTGTTTGGTTAAATTTCGCACTACCCGGATTCCCGATCCTAATAAATTGGTATCAGAGCCGGATCTAATCGGGTTAGTTTTAATAGCCAAAATGACTCTAACAAAGACCTATGTTGAGAAATTTGAATGTGGCAATTAAAGATGGAGGCTATCCTAATTCAGGATGGCTTAGACTTGGCGTTACAAGGAAAAGAGAAGAAGCCGGATAAAATGACGGACGAGGAGTTTGCCATCATAGACAAAAAGGCAAAAGCAGCTATCATTTTAAATCTCTCAAATGAGGTTTTACGTGAAGTTTCTGTAGAAACCACAACTAAAGGCATGTGGAAAAAATTAAAAACCTTATATATGAAGAGGACGGTGGAAAATAGATTTTACCTGAAGTAGAAGCTTTATACAATTTGTATGGGTGAAGGTACCTCTATTCTCTATCATCTTGACACCTTTGATTCCATTCTTATGGATTTGAGTAATATAGATGCTGAAATTAAAGATGAGGATCAAGCCGTGTTACTGCTTTGTTCTCTACCCCCGTCTTTTAAGCATATAAGAGATACTATGATTTATGCAAAGGATAATATCTCTTATAAGGATATTAAATCTATCTTAAAATCAAAAGAACAGATAGATAGTGATATTACTGGGGAAGCTAGTGGAACTCAAGCGGAAGTTGGCTTGTTTGTTAGGGGCAAATCCGACTCCATATCCAGATACAATAATTTAGAGTGTCGCTATTGTCATAAGAAATGTCACAATATCTCTGAATGCTATAAGCTGAAAAATAAAGAAAAGCATAAGGAAAGGAAAAATGAGCACAAAAATACTAACACTGCCGAAGCAAGTGTAGCTGCTGATGAGACTGAGGGAACTATTTTTTTAGCAACTAATAATAGTTTCAAATCTAACAATGAGTGGATTTTAGATTCGGGTTGTTCTTATCATATGTGTCACAATCAGTATTTATTTACCACATATGAATATATTGAAGGTGGAGTTGTCTTGATGGACAACAATGCTGCCTACAAAGTTTTTGGAAAAGGTACAGTCCGAATCAAAATGCACGATGGTGTGGTGAGAACTCTCACTGATGTTAGACATGTTCCTGACTTGAAGAAAAAATCTCATCTCTTTGGGTACTCTAGAATCTCTTGGGTGCAAGTACACATGTGAAGGTGGAGTTCTGAAAGTATCTCATGGTGCTCTTGTGATCATGAAAGCACACAGATTTGGTTCGCTGTATACTTTATTGGGATCCATTGTTATAGGCCTTACTACAGTTTCGGTATCAGACAACTTGTCTAATTTTGATGGCATTAAATTTTGACATATGCCCATTGGGGCTTTTGCGGAGAAGGTGGAGAAAATTTACTATATCAGCCAAAATTAGGCCAAGGTGGAGATTTATAATTATGGCCAATATTTTGACTAATGGAGTCCATCTCACATAAGCATAAGCATCTTTGCAAAGTGTAGACTTTGTTGGCAATATTCTTTGGGATCCAAAAATATTGCATTGTGTGTTGGACACCATTTGCACAAGTTGTATCTCTTCTTTTACACCTAAGAGGCCAAGACTTTTTTGTCTATAAAAGGGAAGTTCATTCGTTCATTTTATACACACCAACAAGACTTGAGTCTTCATTTCTTGTTTCTTCATTTCCTCCTTTCCTCCTTTATTAAGAGTGTTTTGTATGAGAGTTAAGTGTTGGGAAGCACTTGTGTGAACCCTTTATTTGGAGAGATCTTGTGAGGTTATTCTCTTAGGGTATTTGGGATTAATTAGAGTATTTACTCTAATTTTGTACTCTCTTTTGTACTCTTATTCGTATAGTGAAATTGCTCATCTCTGCTTGTGGACATAGGTCACTTTGACCAAACCACGTTAAATTGGTGTCTTCTTTATCTTCTTTAATTGCCGTTGTTATCAACTTCCATTATCTTTGTTATTGTTATTATACCGTTGTTTGGCTAAATTCCGCACTACCCGGATTCCCGATCCTAACAGACATGTTCATAACAATACTCTCACCCTCAATAAAAATATTGTCCTCAATGTTCGAGCCAGGGAATCTGCCCTCAAGAATTGTCTTTGCTTCATTGTGCATAGGAAATGTATCACTAGAATTCAATCAACTCCAAGGATGCCTCAAAGCACCATCCGCAATAATTTGACTATAAGGCAAGATTAAGCCTTTTATAGTGAAATACACAGAGTCCTTCGCATTTTGCACCTCTAATGTGAATCTTTTTTTTTGTGATTTGCATCATGTACTATTTTTTCTTACGATTTCAATCCTAACCTCTTTATCCGTCGCATTTTGCACCCCTAATGTGTATCTTTTTTTGTGATTTGTACCCTGTCCTATTTGTTTTTACGATTTCAACCCTAACCTCTTTATCCGTCGCATTTTGCACCCCTAATGTGTATCATGTTTTGTGATTTGGACCCTGTCATATTTTGTTTTTTACGATTTCAACCCTAACCTCTTTATTCCCTTGCAAAACAATAAAACCACCATTTATATAAACTTTTCATGAGGGCAAAAGAGGAAATACAAACCTTAGAACCGGATTTCTTTGTTCATGGTCACATGTTGCTTTTAGCGAAAAATGTTAATCCAAAATACTTCTCGCTCTAAATAATTAAGGAGATATTAATTTCTTTTTTACTTTCACCCTTACTGCTTAAACAAGGCATTACCCATTTAAAAAAGAGATAAAGGTAATGATTTAGTTAAAAACTTCTTATAATTGATGTTATTAAATATCTTTTTAATAAGTTTGCCAAAACCTTAAGCGACAAATAAAGAGAACGAGAAACACTAAGAATTGGTCTTAGTAGAAAAATAAAAGAGAGATATTCTCTTAACTTCATAATAAGTCGAGTAATAAATTAAGTGAATGACAATTTTCGTATTCTTTTAAAAACCAAATAAACCAAAAATAAATTTAAGATTTTTATTCAAAATTGATTACATATTTACTTTTTCCTCTCTAAATACGTTCTATCTTATATTAAATTATTGTTTGTTTTTTACCTATGTTTGATTCTTATATTGAACCCTGACTAGTTATTCGCACCACGTAAAACTAATTAAAAAATTATTTCTTAATAGATTTTTTCCCTTTTCTATAGCGCTATCTCTTAGGGGTCGTTTGGTATGATGGATAAGCAAAAATAATCATGGGATAAAAATTTAGTATCGCTTTATTCCTTGGTTGGTTATTAATCCTGAGATAAGTTATCTCATAATTATATAAATGGTATCCTGGGATAAGTATCGCATTCCTCTTTTGCCCTCATGAAAGATTTATATAAATGATTGTTTTATTGTTTTGCAAGGGAATAAAGAGGTTGGGGTTGAAATAGTAAACAAAAAATAGGGCAGGGTGCAAATCACAAAAAAGGATACACATTAGGGGTGCAAAATGCGACGGATAAAGAAGTTAGGGTTGAAATCGTAAAAACAAATAGGACAGGGTGCAAATCACAAAAAAGGATAAACATTAGGGGTGCAAAATGCGAAGGACTCAAAATACATATCTCCCGTATCTTTCAGATTCAAAGCAAGCTTCTGTCCGTCATTTGTAAAACCAGTAAATATTGTTTGAAGCAACAAGACTCCAACATATGCTTTTAATCCCTGTAAGAGAAATAGTAAAGGGAAGAACATCAATAATTGAGCATTTACTTCAATGGGCTCTTCCCACACAACATTCATTCCCTTGGCCTTGCGTAATGTAATATGAATATAAATTGTTTGCCTTTGATATCTGTTCTGAAGGAGCATTGTAAAACCTTGCATGAAAGCCCATTTCCAAGGTGGTGTAGAAGTATCAAAGAAATTTAGCTCTTGTCCATAACTCTGCATATTTTCCTTATTAGTTCCGCCACAGCAGCAACTCATCCAATCATCAAGATATTGTTGATCTTCCCTCAATTTACACAAAACGCAGTAACCCCAACCTGTTGAGCTTGTAGGTAGCAACACACAGAAAATGACACCAATGAGGAAATTAGGAAGACTCAACTTTCTGTTAAACCATGTGGTATAGACTCCACAAAGATTGACAAAATTAGGATCATTCATGACAAAGACAAGAAAGTAAGCACCATGGACAACTTGTCTTGGGTAAGTACTGCCATATCCCATCATGTAACTTGTGGCTCTTGGGATATCTCCTAGAATGTAGTCCACCTCAATAACAATATCAAGCGTTGTCATATTTTCCAAGAGTAAAGCAGCAAACGATAAAGTTTCTGAAAATGCAGGGCTAGATATAGCAAGCACGCTTAATGTAGGTTGCAGAATATTTCTAGCCTTCTTGTTGGACGGTTCAGAATCCTATTTTGATTTCAGTTCAAGCAATGTAGATGAATCAGTTACTCCAAACTTAGCTTTGTGGCCACATAGGTTGTATTATCTGTAGCAGACATAGATTCGGGACATGGTAAATTTCCATAGACACCATCTTCCAAAGAAGTAGTAGCACCCTTAAACTTGTGTGCCAAAACTTTAAACAAATATGCACCACCACAAATGGGAAAGAGGTCATTGAGCTGCACCAGTTTCAAATAAGTTGCACAAAATCCTGCAATAAAAATATTGATCACTGTCATAACCTTCTGCAATTGTTCAGCCACAATAGACAAGTTAGCAATGCCCAAAGCAAGCTTTCCAGCAGGTAATGTCCCCAAGGGTTCTGCATACGTGAACAAAACTCTTCAAAAAGTTCAGCGACCACAATTATGTCAGCATAACATGAGGTAAAGCACCGAGGTGCAATAACAATCTCACGACAAATAAAGTGAGGGTGGTAAAGGTTTCCTAGCAGGCCAGATTCTATATCAGACCAAGCGTGACTTGAAACTTCTCTGTGCTTCCTATGACATAAAACATGTATTAAGGGGTGTGCATCTCCCAGATGTTGGAGCACAGCTTTTGCCGCTTCTAGTCCTCGTGAACTATGGTCTGTATGAGTTATCAACACATGGATCTCATATTCAGATTGAAGAAAAAATAAACGGAGGATTTGAGAAGCGAATCTTGCTTTGTCTTCAACTAGCAATCTGCCCGACATATCATCAAACCTCTTTAGTGCAGTGGCCTCGTTTGTGCATTCTGATGGCTTATCACATTGTTGTACGAAAGGTGAGGTGGTAATTTGATTGATCTCGCTGCGTATATCTCGTTCAGAAATTTTAGCAAGCACCCGGCTCGTCTGTTGAGGCGCCATCTTTTGAATCAGATTCGATATTAGGAGTAGAGATGGAGTTATCATCAAACACCCGAGCGACATTAGAAACCAGTATCTCTAATTTACCCACATCAAAATCAGTTGCAATCGCAGGGGCCATGATTTGCGAATTCGACTGCACATCAATGACCTTGGAGTAGCAACTATGGGACATTTCACTGAACATTTAGGGTGAGTGATTATCGTCCAAATCAGACTCTAATTTTCCGGACGTGCGGATGGTTTGTTCGGTAGCAAATACCATGCAAAGGCAGTGAGGCATGTCGTTAAACATCTTGGCGATGTCTATTGAGTGACCATAATCTGAACCAGGATCAAATGGAAAATGAAATAGCATGGTTCCAGCCAACATATTATTACCAGTTTCAAGGAAATCAACAAATAACACTACATTTCCAAGCGGACCACTAAGACGAGTGCAACACTTGGGGTTTCGTATGTAGTGGACAATTCCCGTTAGTTCATCTTGTACCTCATTAACACCCCTAATGTGATAGGAATGGAGAGTGATTCTCTCAAGCTGGAGAGCATATTCACCATTGAATCGACTTGTGGAATCAATTCCATTCTCATTATAAACAACTTCCCACAACTTGGAGCAGTAGCTTCCATTGGACATTATGTCGAGCACCTGGTGTCCAATATTTTCACAGTACCCCGGAGACGAGTCTGCTATGGGATTTTCCAACATCTCAGGAGGTACCTTGGAATTGTCCAGCAAGCCTGAGAGTTCGACGATCAAATCAGAATCATTGTCGCCGACACAGACTGTCCCAGCACTATGCGTTGTATCTTCTACAGTGACCTCCTCTGTTTTTGCATTATCCAAAGCCATGGAGTCCAATTGCAGCTCCTCCTGCACCAGTGATTGTATACGGAAAATGGAAGAGATCATACGAGAATTACTTTCTTGCATCACTGTCACCAATTTTTGTAACGCCTGCACTGATTCGAAGAGGTTGTTGACATGAGCGTTAGGCATGGTAGAAGGGTAGAGAGGCATGGAGTAAGAACAACGAGAGCACATTTACCAAATGAAAAGATAATCTAACATTCAACCAAACTGAGGAATTACAACTGATTCATGGAACAAAAAAATAAAAAAATAAGAAAAGGGAGATTCCAGACTGCTATTACAAAATAGCTAATGAAAAGAAAAGTTCTAACTTAACCTAACTACACACTCCTTTATATCTCCATTCTACTCTATTTCCTTCAGCACTCTAAATATTTTAAACTCGGATTCCATATCACGTATTGGTATTTCTTCATTTTAATAACTGACCCAAATACCAGCCCAATAGTATAATTGGTAAAGGGCATGTTCATGACATCATCAGATCTCAAAATAGCTTTTATTTCTTTCTTTCAATACTCAACTTCAACTTTGAAGAGCCCATGTAGGCGGGTTCGAAATTTCTCCATGAGTTCTTCGATTCACGACTTAAATCCCATTTTAGACTTCAAACCAACAACAACAACCCAGTAGAATCCCATTAATGGGGTCTGGGGAGGGTAGTATGTACGCAGACCTTACCCCTACCCCGAAGGAGTAGAGAGGTTGTTTCCGAAAGACCCTCGGCTCAAAAAA
>AWOL01S0063265.1:0-34867 GCA_000715115.1 Nicotiana otophora
GGGGGCTCTGCTGCTGTTTAACAGCTTTATTAGATATGCTAACTGATTAATATTTCATCAGGCACATCTTCCTATATTGTTCACTTGAGCTACTTCCTTTCCTGAATTTTATCACTTTGACAATGTCTTTCCAGTGGGAATCTAGAGCTTTCAGAAAAGTGCTTCCAAGATCTGCTTCTAAAAGATCAGAACCATCCTACTGCTTTAATCAATTATGCTGCCCTTCTCTTATATAAATTTGGTTCAGTAGTTGCAGGTAAAAGGATTTTATCTGTTTCATAATTTATAGCCTTAGGCTATCAGATTTATGTTACGAATTCACTGCAAAAAATATTATAATTGTGTCATTAGCATGTGTTCTACATGGATGTAAATATCAGTGTTTTAAAAGGCGTGGGCATAAGGCGAGGCGTTTTACATATGCCTCAGCGAGGCGTAAGCCCCGAGGCACGGGGCGTAAGCCCCATAGGTATTTAATTTTTAATATTTTATAAAATAATATAATTACAGTAAATATGTATAAACAGGTAAAATTGCATAAAAAAATGAAGAAAACTATAAATATGTGAAATATATATNCGTAAGCCCCGAGGCACGGGGCGTAAGCCCCATAGGTATTTAATTTTTAATATTTTATAAAATAATATAATTACAGTAAATATGTATAAACAGGTAAAATTGCATAAAAAATGAAGAAAACTATAAATATGTGAAATATATATATATATATATATGTGCTTCATCTTCACAAAAAACTAGTCAAAACAATCTATTATACGCTACTTAGAAGCTCAAGTAACTTGAGTCGAAAAGAATAAAGTTTTCTACATGGAGGAACAAAAAGGATGACTAACCTTCAATTTGAAGTTTTGAACTTTGAACTTGCTGCTATGAAGGAGAATGGAGTTCTCTTTGTATTTGTAAAAACAAATTGAATATTTGTTGGTTTTGGGAGATATTAGCAGACTAGCGGACAAGATAAAGAAGTGGGAAAGATCATGAATTGGGGCTTCAATCAATAAAAAAGGTATTGACTTTTAAATTTAATACATTTCAGTTCCCTTTTAAAACTTTTGAGTAATTACCAAGCTGAAGTTTGAAAATTTGGGTATTATATGAAGGACTTATTTAACAAATTTTGTTTTAATTTGAAAAAAACTCTGGGCTTACGCCTCACTAAAAAAACTCGTCTCACACGTCCGGGCGTACGCCTCGAATTGCTGGGCGTACGCCTCTTGAGACTTTCGCCCCACACCATCGCCCCGGGGCGTTTTTGGTGCGCCTCGCCCCGAAAACGCCTTTCAAAACACTGGTAAATATTTGAAAGAATAAGAAAAGAGAATAAAGTGTAAGCATTGGCTGTTAGTTTCAGGTGCGGGGGCAAATGCTCTTGATAGAACTTCTGCAGATCAAGTCATTGCAGCCAATGTGGCCAAAGAATGTTTACTAGCAGCATTAAAAGCGGACTCAAAAGCTGCTCACACTTGGACAAATCTAGCTAATGCTTATTACTTGATGGGTGATCATAGGAGCTCTGCCAAATGCTTGGAAAAGGTGCTTCTTCTTTTCTTTTCCTTTTTTGGATAAGGAAGGCTACAAACAGCTCGAAACCTCCTTTTATCTGTTGTTACAAGATATTGGTTCCTAGACTTCTTAAATAGATGCACTAATGTTGTCCTTGTATAAGTAATTTAACTTCTTTTTTTTGCTATAATGCGTAGGCAGGAAAAATCGAGCCTAATTGCTTAGCAACAAGATATGCAGTTGGAGTTCACCGCATCAGGGATGCAGAGAGGTCCCAGAATCCCAATGAGCAGCTCTCATGGGCTGGGAATGAAATGGCCTCGATACTAAGAGAAGGAGATTCTACTTCAATAGAGTCTCCAATAGCATGGGCTGGTCTTGCCATGGTCCACAGGGCCCAACACGAAATTGTGGCAGGATTTGAAATAGAGCATAATGAATTGGTGGAAGTCAAGGAGCATGCAATCTACAGTCTAAAGCAAGTAGGCGTTAAATTTTTATATTTCTATCTGATACTTATTGCTTAGTTTGGTAAATTCAGATTCCGGTAGGGGATAGGTTATTTATTGGTTGAACATATGATAAGGTGATCTATATATATTTCCTCTGTGGTGCAACTGGTAACAGACCAGGTTGCTTAGGAGTTTGAATTGCTTGAACTTTTTTTTTTTTACAGTGAAAGGAACTTAGTTTTTTACTCTTTGTTGCCTGACTTTATTGCATTAAAGCTATTCTACTACCTTACATCTGCTTCCTGACTTTTGATTTTCATTATTTTCTGTTACACTCTTGAAAGATGAAGTTTGGACTGAGGACTTGATTTCATATTTCTGATTTTTCAAATGACAGGCAATAGCTGAAGATCCTGCCGATGCTGTTCAATGGCATCAACTTGGCCTTCATAGTCTTTGTTCCCAACAATTTAGGACGTCTCAAATGTACCTCAAGGCTGCAGTTGCACGTCGTAAGGACTGCACGTATGCCTGGTCAAATCTTGGTAAATGCATTTTACTCAATGTCATCCACATCTCTTTTCCCCCTCTTTTATTTCCCAGTTTTAGTTATCGTGAATATAGCCTTCATATCTTCTGAAAAGAAATTGCACTCTAGGTATTTCACTGCAACTGTCCGAGGAGTCTTCTCCAGCCGAAGAGGTTTATAAACAGGCCTTGTCACTAGCTACATCAAAACAAGCGCACACAATATTTTCAAACCTTGGGAACCTCTATCGGCAGATAAAACAGTATGAACGTGCAAAGGCAATGTTCACCAAATCACTTGAACTGCAGCCTGGGTATGCACCAGCTTTAAACAATTTAGGTCTTGTATGTGTTGCTGAAGGAAAATGGGAAGAAGCCAAGAACTGTTTCAACAAGGCGATCCAGGCAGATCCGCTGCTTGATGCTGCTAAATCCAACATGTATAAAGCTTCTAGCATGTTCAAGATGCATACCAGCATGTCATGATGTCTCTGATTCATTGTATGATAATTTGCACCCCTGTAATTATTTTGTACTGGGAATTATCAGCCAAAAGAAAAGGGAAAGAAAAAGAGGAGTAGAGAATAATCTCAGCTTTTTGGACTTCAGTTTGGATAACTTAGCTCCTTCTGCAGTGTTAGCAAAGTAGAGGTTTCTTTCTTTAAACTTATGTCTCCAGCTATTTCATTTCCACATGACTGTACCTCCTGCGATAGGTGTGACTAGCGCACCAGCGGTGGTCTCTGTTGAATTTAAAATTAATAGGGAAATTGAAATTTTAGTCCCAGGAATCCTTGTTGAGGTTGATACAGGCACTTGTAAATAATTTAAATTGCCTTTCACATTGTGGTCGCGTCTAACATTCTGTTTTAAGTTATTACGCAGGATTGTGGTCAACCTGGATTTTTTACTCTTCCTGAGAGGTGATTGAGTCCTATGTAAGAGCATTTACATACATATATACTTCTAAATTCCCCAAAGATATCAAATATGGCTATAATTATCCTGAGCTGATGCTTCGAAAGCGACCAGTTTTTCTCCATTAACTTTCTTCAGAGTGGATACTGATGGCTGGTTGTCAGTCTTGGGATTATCCCTTCAATTTTTGTGGCTTGCAATTTTCAAAAGTTGTTGACACCTCTGCAGTTTTTTTCCTCTTCACACTTTCTGCTCATGCTATTTTTTCACTATGGCTGCCATTAATACCACTACATATCATAATTTTACCAGGGAACTCAATTAAAATTCTATGTTGACTGAAAACAGTGTCTAGGGCATCATAAAACTCTATATAAACTTTTTACATTGGGACTATTCAGGAGGCTGTAATTTTAGATTGAGAAAAATAAGGAAAATCCCCTCAAAGCACAGTTGGGATCATTCCTAATGAAACTCTTTATAATGACCCTGCAACAGGTATTTGCTGTCATGACCCAAAGTTAATTAAGGTCACATGGGAGGCGCGTGCTTACCCTCATATAAGTGTACATAAGAGTGACGTGAAAAGAGAAATTTATTTTGTGAATATTCTGGTCTCTCTCTCTCTCTCTCTCACACACAGATTCTTCTTTTCTTATTCTTCTTCTTTCTCATTCAATTTCTCTCTATTTCCTAAAATTCTTGATTGTAATGGAGGGTGGATGAAATGTAAGCTCACTTCCGGTGTCTTGTGTGATAAGAATGTGCCATTAAAACTTAAAGGTAAGTTCTATAAAGTGGTGGTTAGACCGATTATATTGTATGGGGTAAAGTGTTGGTCCGTCAAGAACTCTTATGTTCAGAAGATAAAAGTAGTTGAAATGAGAATGTTGAAGTGGATGTGCGGGCATATCAGATTTGATAAAACTAGGAATGAAGTTATTCGAGAAAAGGTAGGAGTAGCCCCGTGAAGGATAAGATGCGGGAGGGAGGCTGAGATGGTTCGGACATGTGAAGAGGAGAAGTACTGATGCCCAAGTTAGGAGGTGTGAGAGGTTGGCCATAGTGGGTATGAGGAGGGGTAGAAGTAGACCAAAGAAGTTTGGGGAGAGGTGATTAGGCATGATATGGCGCTTTGGAGCTTATCGAGGATTGTCCTTTGATAAGAGGGTGTAGAGTAGGGTTGTTTATAATTTGGTGAATACCGAATTACCGTACCGAAACCGAAAATTTTGGTATTTGGTATTTCGTATTCGATATTTTGGTATTCGGTATGGTATTTGGTTTAAGATTTTAAAAAATATGGTATTAGGTATGGTATTTGGTATTTTTAAATGAAATACCGAAATACCGATACCGTACCGAAATATATATTATATTACACAAAACACATATTATTAATTATAACATAAATATAAAAAATCGAAATTTTACTTTACTTTATTTTCTAAGTTAATCAATTAACTCTAAGCAAGTAAGAGACATTTCTAATGATCAAATTTATTCCTTTATGTGCAGTTTTTTCTCTTTAGGTTGATATTTGCTGGTTTTGGACAATTGTTTGATTTGTATCTTTCGCCTTGATTTTCTTAATATCTTCTTGTTGTTGTTACTACTTGTGGACAATACTTCTTTTCATCTACTCTCTAGCCCCTCTCTCTGCTCTATCAAGGTTTCCGAGGTAAGGTATGCGTACACATTACTTTTTTCAGATCTTACTTGTGGAAATTCACTGGTTTTATTGTTATTATTGTTATTGTCTTGATTGTAATTATTGTTATTGTTACCTGTGGAAGCTCTCTCAAGAAGGCTTAGATCAAGATTGTGATAATGAAGAGTATACCGTAGATGAAAGCAAATCGTACAAATTCAGGATACACCATGGACTGCGATGATAAGGACTTTAATACAATGTCTACGAAGATAAACAGAAAGGGGGTTAATTCCTCAAAGAGTCTACCAAAAAGTAAATACAACCAGAAATTGAGTATGGAATTATGACACCCTCAATGCACAATTCGACCGTCTCCCATGAAATCCCTTCCCCCGTTCTCTTTTATTTCAGTGATCTTCTTCATTCTCTTACTTAGAAGCCCAGTGGTTTACACAAATAAGTTATAGAAACAACCTCTTTAATTACAGAAAAAATGGAAAATGACCTACAACACAAGTGTAAAGACCTTGTGAGCATTTAACCAAAATGATTACTCATTTTCACATAGGAATGGACCCCTCGAACCAGTTGAGCTTAATAGTGTTAAGGATTACAAATATGTTGTAGTTAGACCGGCCATGATGTATGGGGTTGAGTGTTGGCCTGTTAAGAACTCACATATCCAGAAGATGAAAGTAGCAGAAATGAGGATGTTGCGGTGGATGTGCGGGCACACTAGGATAGATAAGATTATGAATGATGATATTAGAGAGAAGGTGCATGTGGCTCCCAATGATGACAAGATACGGGAAGCGAGGCTTAGATGGTTCGGACATGTTCAGAGGAGAAGCCCAGATGCTCCGGTACGGAGGTGTGAGCAGCTAGTGGTGGAAGGCATGAGAAGAGGTAGAGGGCGGCCTAAGAAGTATTGGGGAGAGGTGATCAGGCAGGATATGGCGAAGCTCCAGATTTCTGAGGACATGACACTTGATAGGAAGATGTGGAGGTCGAGTATTAGGGTTGTAGGTTAGGAGGTAGTTGAGTCGTGCCTTACTTCGTACCATTGTGGGACTAGCCATTTAGGGGTTTTGTCTAAGATAGCTAGTGGCAATGTTGTGGCTTACTATTTCGCTTTTTAGTGTATGTCCTATTTACTAGTTATCGCTTTTGCTTTGCATCTTTCCTCTAGATTTCACGGTGTTCCTATTTTTCTTATGATTGTTGTGGCGATACTAATATTTACTAATATTGTCTCCCTTTGCTTTGCATCTTTCTTCTGGATTTCATGGTGTTGTTATTTATCCTATGAGTGTTGTTGTGATACTAATATTGTCTCCTTTTTTGTCCTTTTGTCCTTTTGTCTTTTTTTTTGAGCCGAGGGTCTTTCGGAAACAGCCTCTCTACTCCTTCGGGGTAGGGGTAAGGTCTGCGTACACACTACCCTCCCCAGACCTCATTAATGGGATTCTACTGGGTTGTTGTTGTTGTTGTTGTTGTTAAGAACAAATAATTTTGATTTTTGATCCTGGAGGTGCCAATTTTGTTGTGTCAAATTTGAAAGTGTAAATATTGTCTTTGAAACGTTGTCTACTTAGGGAGATATCTTTCTTGGTGGTTATGATTTTGGCAAGAAGACTGTTAGTTGGATTTCTTCAAATTTTAAGAAGTTGAACCAATATTATCTTTTGGTCAAAGTGGAACTGCACACTCATAAGATTTTCACACATAACCACCAGAAAAAGTGATGTTAGTAGTGAATTCTATTGACATCCCTAATAGTGAGCTATTTCCTATCTGTCTTTGCTACTCTATGGTAATCTTTGCCAATCTTTGATCCTTATGTCTGTATAAGGCAAATGGAAGCAATGGTTGTCTGGGCAAATGCAAAGGTTTTCTCATAGTTCTTGCTTGAATTTAATATTGCCCTTGAGCTTACTAATAGTAATAAAAATTAATAAACAAAATACGGATGTGTACTAACTAATTCCATATGAGAGAAATAACGCGACCAATATTCTCTGAGAAAAATAGTCAAGGTGGTTGATTGAATGGATGATATTTAAGATTATGGGATCACGAACCGTTTGTTTTCTAAACAAAAAAATTTCTTTATATTGCCACATTTCCATCATCCTGTTGTGTCCTTTTCACGTTAAGTTTTTTGTGGCATTTAATTTTTGCAATTAGGGTTAAATTGTAAGACACCCTATTGGTTGTTTTGAGCATTTGCACTCCGTTCGGTAGTTTGAGGTCTTGAGTAGTTTTATTTGGTAAATTATGACCTACGTGTATCGTCAGTTTTTGATTTTCGAATGATTCGGGATTGATTTGGAAGAATGAGTC
This sequence comes from Nicotiana otophora, assembly GCA_000715115.1. Classification (NCBI taxonomy): domain Eukaryota; kingdom Viridiplantae; phylum Streptophyta; class Magnoliopsida; order Solanales; family Solanaceae; genus Nicotiana; species Nicotiana otophora. The sequence goes on from AWOL01S0063265.1 coordinate 7,420, forward strand.
TCATTTTAGAAGCTTTAAATTGAAAGAGTTGATCAAGTTTGATTTTTATGTATTTTCCCTCGTATTGGAGTTTTGATAGTTCTGTTAGGTCCGGGGGGTGATATTGGACTTGAGAGTATGCCCGGATCCGCATTTGGATGCTTCTAGAAGGTTTTGCCACTATTCGGCAAAAGTTGGCAATTTGAAGGTTTTGAAAGTTTATAGATTTGTCCGGGAGTTGACTTCAATGTTATCGGGTTCGTATTATTATTCCGGGAGTTTGAATAGGTTCGTTATGTCATTTGAAACTTGTGTGCAAAATTTGAGGTGATTCCGAGTTGTTTTGACGTGTTCGGTGTAAGTTTGGAATTTGGAAATTTGAAATAGTTCATTAATCTTGATTTGAGGTGCGATTCGCGGTTTTGATATTTTTATGTATGATTTGAGGCCTCGAGTAGGTCCGTGTTATGTTTTGGGACTTGTTGGTATGTTCGGATGGGGTCCCAAGGGGCTCGAGTGAGTTTCAGACGTATTTTAGACCATTTTGGGCCATGTTGGATGTTGTTGGTTTCTGCTGATATCTGGTGTTTTCGTTGTTCTACACAATTGCGAAGATGAAGCCGTGATCGCGTAGCGATTCTTGGAGCTGGGTGTTTTTATTCATCGCGGACGCGGCGGGATGAGCGCGTTCAAGAAGGTTTGAGATGGTTGTTATCCGCGTTCGCACCATTGGTTCCGCGTTCGCATAGGGAAGCTTGGGACTGGTGGAGTTGTCTTCGCATTCGCGTGAACCGCGCCGCGTTCGTGAAGGTTGGGCTCAGCTGTGCATCGCATTCCTGAGGTATGTGTCGCGAATGCTTAGTGTTATTTTGTGGCAGTGTGATTTTGTGCATCGCTCGTGAAGATACATCCGCAATCGTGTAGGGTACTACTGGACAGTGCATATAAGTATTCTATTTCGGACCTTGAGCTTATTTTATCCTATTTTGAGTTATCAAGCTCGGATTTGGACGATTTTGGAGGGAATTTTTACCACATGGATTGGGATAAGTATTTTTAACTCGATTTTGATTATATTCCATGATTCCATCTTCGATTTTGGCATTGATTGATGATTCTAAAAGAGAAATTGAGGGTTTTTGTATAAACTTTTCTAAAGTGAATAATTGAGTTTTGAACATCGATTCACGGTCTAATTTGAGTAAAATTAGTATGGTTGGACTCGTGTTCGAATGGGTTGTTAGATTTGTGAATTTTATCGGGTTCCGAGCTGCGGTCTCAGGTTGACTTTTTGGTTGACTTTGAGCATTTGATTAAAGATTCGACCTTTATCGCTTGAGTTTATTTCCTATGGCATTATTTGATATTTTTGAGTTGTTTTTGGCTAGTTTTGAGTCGTTTGGAGGTTGATTCACGCGGGGTGGCATTTCTAGAGTATTGTTTGGCTTGGTTGGTGTTTGATTTGGCTTGTTAGAGGTAAGTAACATATCTAAGCTTGGATTTGAGGGTAATTATCCCTGAGAACTATGATATTTGAGATGTGTTAGGGGTGATACACGCGCTAGGTGACGGGCGTGTGGCGTGCACAGAGGAATTCATGATCCGGGTAGTTCTTAGGCTATTATATGCCCAATAGTGCTATCATGCTTCTTTGATATCATGTTTTCTCCATTTATATTACTACGTGAGATATTATTCATGCTAGAAATCATATCTAGGCCACCTTCTTAATTGTTTGAGACATGATAAGGCTATTTTCGCCATGTTGAGCTATTTGCCTTAGTCATAATCATAATGTACAGTCATGATAGTTACATCCACATGTTATATCTTTGTTTGTGTGCATTTTTGATATGATGTCTCATATGTTATTGGTGTCCTTGTACGTGACATGAGTTTGAGCTGTATTTGAGGCATATTGTGATATTCCGTGTTATATAATTGGAATATATTTTGCGAGATGTTGGCATATGGACACTTGAGTGGATTGATGACTGATGTGGGTCGTAGAGCCATGTTGTGAGTTATGTTGATATCGAGGTGGCGCGTATGCCAGGCCCCACCATTGGGCTAAGTGACACTGATTTTGAGGCTATGCGTGCACCAGGCCCTACGATTGGGCTATGTGATTATGATTAGTGCTTGGGCAGGATCCGCCCCTCCGGAATCTGACATGCCAGCAATGGACGCAGGCACATTGATATATACATGTGCTTTGGCGAGAGACATTGATGCCAGGTACCCCTACATTGGTGAGTGATTTTATGTGTGGTGAAGTAGGGCCTTTGAGTCAGGCACCTTGAGTGTGTTGAGAGTGAGTGTACTTGATGATATCACTGTGAAATCATTAACTTGACATGTATATTTGACATGTAGGCATATAGATGTATCTTCCTCATGCTAGAAGATAATATGACATTTGATGATTTGACATATATATTGGACATGTAGGCATTGGGATATATCTTCCTCATGCTAGACAGTAATATGACATTTGATGACTTGTCACGTATATTTGACATGTAGGCATAAAGATGTATTTTCCTCATGCTAAACGGTAATGTGATATTTGATGACTTGACATATATATTGATATGTAGGCATAGAGAGGTATTTCCTCATGCTAACTGTTAAACGAAAAGTCTTATCTGATATTTTGAATTGGAAAACACATTTCTTTTTGATAAACTTATGTTTAATTAATTTTAGCGGTAAGATTTGGACTCTGGCTGTTATACTTGAAAAACATGTCTACTTTCCCATAACTGTGAACAGGCTGAGCATAACGCCTTTTAAGTTATTCACTTTTACTGTCTTCATTATATTATTAGGAGTTGTTATTGTCTATTGGTGTTGGACTCTGGCCATCTTCCGAGCTTGTCACTACTTTCATCTGAGTTTAGGTTTGTTACTTATTGAGTACGTGGGGTCGGTTGTACTCATACTATACTTTTGTACTTTGTGTGCAAATCTTGGAGCTGATGTTGTTGTATATGGTAGGATCTGGCATTGAAGATGTACCTGCTTTTCGGGTATAACTGTTATTTATCCTTGGTAGCTTTAGATTTGTAATATGTTTATGTACATTTCAAATAGAGGTTGTATTTATTTTCACACCAGCTTTGTAAATCTAAGTCTTAGTAGCTCATGACTTGTGCTGTCAATCCTTGGGATTTTATATAGAAGTTAGGTTATTTTACTCATTGGCTCTTATTATTCCCATTTGAGTTGTGTTAAATGTTATTTGGCTTACCTAGCGGGTTGGGTTAGGTGCCGTCACGACTAGATAGATTTTTAGGTCGTGACAAGTTGGTATCAAAGCTCTAGGTTCATAGGTTCTACGGGTCATGAGCTAGTGTCTAATAGAGTCTTGCGGATCGGTATGATGACGTCCATACCTATCTTCGAGAGGCTACAGGGCATGTAGGAAAAATTTTCATCTTTCCTTCCTTATCGTGCGGCATCGATTCAGCTTGAAGCTTATCTCTTGAATTCCTTCCACTCACTCATATGTTATATGAGCGCTCGGTATCAGTTGTGCATCGACAGCTTATGATTCCATGGATGAGGTGCAAGAGGTGTTTTCTATGTTTTGGTGATGGGCCAGTCTGGAAGACTTGAGGCCAGGTTCAGACCGCAACTTGGGCTCGATAGTTTCAGTTGTATGGGTTTGTACTTTTGGACTTATATGTCCGGTAGTGTCTCTAGGAGTGGGATTGATGCCTCAGTGAGTGGTTGGATAACTATATAATGTGTACTATGCGACTGAGAGCTGTGTTTAGATGGTTTGAATGTGATGAGAAGAACTTTTCTTGGGATGTGAAAGGATGATGGATGATTGATATTTGTCCTGGTATGTTATATAGTCATGCGTTATGAGTGTGTTGGGGATCTTTCATGTTATTTATTTGTGGAACGAAGTAGATTCTTATGTCTTGATGACGAGTTCAGACTAAGGAGAATTTAGCGATTGCATGGTGGTTGAGATAGGGATGAGGTCATAGAGAGATACCAGTTTGAGGCTGAGTAGGTGGGTTATCACCTGCGGCGTCGTCTACGGATGTGTGATTCCTATGATGATTCTGTGGAGAGTTTCTTTCTACTGGTGGGTTATAGGTGTTTCAATTTGAGTTTGGATCGCTTGAAGGAGTTTGCACGACTATCACGAGGATGGATATGCGCTTAGTAGAATATTTGAAGTATTCTATGGCTAGTGATACATGAGCATATAAAGGATTTAGTTGAATTACAGTGCAGGACTATGACAATTATGGAATAAGGGTATTGTGGGTTATCATATATTATGTTCTATGGTTTTGAGCCAAGTACGGAGTCTGCTATCGATGATCAAATTGCATGGTTATGTGTTATATTACTTTCGGTTTGAGGCATATTTGTGGATCAGTTGTAACTTGAAAAGATTGATTTTGAGGATGACTCATGTAAGAAAATTTTAGGATGCGTGATGTCAATCTTGTAATGATTCAGGTTTGTTATTTGTGGTGGAGGTAGTGTGCATGGAGTAGGGATTCACTTGGTTCCTTAAAGATGTAAAGTACTTATTGAGGTGTTTGTTTTCTAATGGAGCACAGGTCGTTCGGTTCGTTTAGGTAGTGCATTTGAGATTAGAGTAGGGTGGATGACTCTCGAGGAGGTTCTAATGAGTTCAAGATTCATATGTGGTATTTTAGGATTTTTCGGATTTGTATATGGCTAAGATCTGAGATTTGCATTGGATGGTGTCGAGACTTGAAGTATTTTTGTATCATTATTGAATGTATATTTCAGCATTTGAGAGGTTCAAGAAACAACTTCAGATTCACAGAAGGTCTCTTCAGAGTGAGCATTTTGGTTGCGGTATTTTTGAGTGCTTAAGAGGGAATACATTGGCGTATGGGATTTAGGGCAATGTAGTTTCATGCTAGGATACTTGTGGTGAGCTTATGGGATTTGGTTAACTTGAAGGCAATTCAAAAGGAACTCAAAGAAATAGGATAGCTTGGTAGTAGGCTGGATCAACATAGTTATAGAAATGATCGGTTCTTTTGGTTCTCTTGGTGTGGTGAGGCTTTACGGGTGTTTTGTGGAAATACTCTTGGGTTTGGCAACCTGCATGACTTGGTTGAGTTAAAGGGATTCAGTTCGGATGGCTTGATCTTGTGCTAATGGATTTCGAAGAGTTCTCGATGATTTCTCCCACTACTTGAGATAGATGTCATCTACAGGTATGAGGGGTATGTTGCGTGTTGTGATTTTCTCTTAGATGGGGGTGAAGTGGAAGGTTTCTGGCTGACAGGATGTGTATCCTGCTTGTGATTCAGAGTTAATAATGGAGTTCTCGTATTTTCATATGATGGCATGATAGATGTGGTGCAACGTGTGAAATTGAGGTTTGCATGTACGAGGTTGCATTTTCGTTCAAAGAGAAGGTCATGAGTTCTAGACAACACTGGATGGTTTCAGATGTTTAGAAGAATGCTGGCACTATCTGGCATCACCTTAGAAGGGTGTATATTTCAGAAGGTGCACTGTATTTTGACTTGCGGATGCTTGACTAGTATTACAGTAATCATCTGGTTGATCAACTGCTGATGTTCAGATTTTTCTATGTAGCACGGAAGGATTATAAAAGTATTTCTTGCGAGATGATTGTGCATGAGAGATGTGTTGGTCATTTGGGTGGTCGAGTCAGGATCAGATATGGAGATTCTTGTATTCTTGTGATTTGGAGTCTGGGAGTCTTAGAGGTGGACTATTCCTTAGTTGTGGACTATGAAGATATGGCCAGTGTTAGACAGCTTATGGTATGTGTCATGGATAGGTTACAGTGAATCTTTGAGAAGGTTGTCACCTATTTCGGGAGGATCAAAATTGATTTGGGGGCCTATTGGCAGGCCTAAGGAGGATGTGTATTCTATATCGGATCAGGTTTGTTTACTTAGCACAGCTATTATTGAGGGTTGTGTCATCGGTTAGAGTTGATCGTATTCGTATTTTGATGTGTTCCATGAGTTACTCTTCTATGCTATGATGGGCTATGAGATTGTTGGCTATTTACACACATGATGTGGTTCTGTTATGCCTTGTAGCGGGATTCGAGCAAGATGGCTCTTGGGGTATTGGGTGTTTGATTGCGTCTTGGATATGGTCTTCCTGTTTGTGGTACATGGTGATATCCGTTTCTCCATGGTTATGATCATTCACTTCGCGCATGTGTTGCTGATATGCAAATGATTATTGATTTTGAGCATCATGGCTCGAGGTATTCCATGTGGATCAGTGTTTGAATTGGGTCACACACCGCAACGGAGTTATGTTGGGATATGATCTTTTGCGCTTATTTTGTGTGTTTGTTTCTCTTTTGTGTGATGGGTTCATAGCATTGCACTTCGTAGTTGTATCTGTTGAGCTTGCGGGATGGTTCTCTCATAAATTCTCTTTCCATCATTGGGTACATCCGAGTTGATGCTTGTTTGGTGCACGGATTGCATAGTATGTGGCTCTAGGTAGTATTGGTATGGCATGTCGTTCAAGCAGCTCGTACTGGATGAGATGAAATTTTGGAATTGAAATTAGTAACAGATTTGGTTAAGGTATGTTTGGAAGAATAATATCAGAAGTCAGCTTATAATTGGGCAATGGTTCTTATCGGGCGAGGAAGCTCCACGACTTATTGATATGATGAGTGGTTATGAATTTCTGTGTGTTTCTTTCATCATTGGCAGTGTAAGAAGGTTTAGAACAAGGTATTATTTGATATTAGGTTTGTTACCGATATCAGGTTTATTATTGGGCAGCTATTGTGGTCGAAAGTTACTGCTACGAGTGTCTGCATTATGTGGTATATAATTTGATTGTATCTTGGAATATTGTTATGGCATGATACAACTTGTTCAGACTTATACAGTGTATCGATACGAGAATCAGGTCTTATAATAGATTTCGAATGTCGGGGATTGAATTCTAAGGTTTATGGACTAAGGTTGAAGAAAGGATCTCCAGTCATGTTATGTGTCGGGCTTATATGGATTGGGGTGACGTGGGATCACCTATGGGTATGCGTATGGTGAGTTTATACAGTGATTTGATGGCTTTGGAACGACTCTTAGCACATTTGAGGACGAACATATATTTAAGTAGGGGGAATGTAACGACTCGACCGATCATTTTGAATATTTGCACTCTGTTTGGTGGTTTGAGGTCTTAAATAGCTTCATGTGGTAAATTATGACATGCGTGTATCATCGGTTTTTGGTTTTCGAGTGGTTCGAGATTAATTTAGAAGAATGTGTCTCGTTTTAGAAGCTTTAAGTTGGAAGAGTTGACCAAGTTTGACTTTTATTTATTTGCCCTCGGATCGGAGTTATTATGGTTCCATTAGGTCCGTAGGGTGATTTTGGACTTGGTATATTCCTGAATTTGCATTTAGATGCTTCTAGAAGGTTTTGGCACTATTTGACAAATTTTGGCACTTTGAAGATTTGTAAAGTTCATAGATTTGACCGGGAGTTGATTTTGGTGTTATCGGGTTTGGATTATTGTTACGGGAGTTAGAATAGGTTCGTTATGTCATTTGAAACTTGTGTGCAAAAGTTGAGGTGATTCCGAGTTGTTTTGACGTGTTCGGCGTAAGTTTGGAATTTGGAAATTTGAAAAAGTTCATTAAGCTTGATTTGAGGTGTGATTCATGGTTTTGATGTTGGTATGTGTGATTTGAGGCCTCGAGTAGGTCAGTGTTATGTTTTGGGACTTGTTGGTATGTTCGGACGGGGTCCCGATGGGCTCGGGTGAGTTTCGGATGTATTTCGGAGCAATTTGGGCCATGTTTGATGTTGCAGGTTTTAAGGCCATAGCTAAGTTACCATTATCGGACACATGAGATTTTTTTCTGGGGGTCTAATATGAGATGTATAACGTTCTCTACTGATATCTGGTATTTCAGCTGCTCTACACGATCGCGAAGATGAATCCACGATCGCGTAGTGATTCTTGGAGCTGGGTGTTTTTATTCATCGCTGACGCAACAAGATGAGCGTGTTCAGAAGATTTGATCTGGTTGTTGTCTGCGTTTGCGCCATTGGTTCCACGTTTGCATATTGGGGACTGGTGGAGTTATCTTCACGTTCGCATGAGCCACGCTGCATTCGTGAAGGTTAGGCTCAACTATGCATCGCGTTCGCAAGGTATGTGTCGTGAACGCGTAGTGTTAATTTAGTGGAAGTGTGATTTTGTGCATCAGGATCGCGAGGGTACATCCGCGATCGCATAGGGTACCACTGGGCGGTGCATATAAGTACTCTATTTCGGACTTTGAGCTCATTTTATTACATTTTGAGTTATAGAGCTCGGAGTTTGGCGATTTTGGAGGGACTTTCACCACATGGATTGGGGTTAGTATTTTTAACTCGATTTTGATTATATTCCATGATTCCATCTTGGATTTTGGCATTTGATTGATGGTTCTAAAAGAGAAATTGAGCGCTTTTGTATAAACTTTTCTAAAGTGAATAATTAAGTTTTGAGCATCGATTCAAAGTCGAATTTGAGTGAAATTAGTATGGTTAGATTCGTGTTCAAATGGGTCAAAATTTGTGAATTTTGTCGGGTTCCGAGGTGCGGGCTTGGGTTGACATTTTGGTTGACTTTGGGCATTTGATTAAAGATTCGACCTTTATCGCTTAGGTTTGTTTCCTATGGCATTATTTGATAGTTTTGTATTGCTTTTGGCTAGTTTTGAGCTGTTTGGAGGTAGATTCGAGCTGGATGGAATTTCTAGAGTATTGTCTGGCTTGCTCAGTATTTGATTTGTCTTGTTCGAGGTAAGTAACATATCTAAAGTTGGATTTGAGGGGTAATTATCCTATAAAACTATTATATTTTAGATGTGTTGGGGGTGACACATGCGCTAGGTGATGGTCGTGTGTGTGTGCATCGAGTTATTCTTGATCCGGGTAGTTCTTAGGCTATTATGTGCCTTGTTGTGCTATCATGCTTCTTTGATATCATGTTTTCTCATTTATATGACTACGTGAGATATTATTTATGCTAACAATCATGTCTAGGCCACCTGCTTAATTGTTTGAGACATGATAGAGTTATTTTCCCCATATTGAGCTATTTGCCTTAGCCGTAGTCATAATGTACAATTATGATAGTTATATCTGCATGTTATATCTCTGTCTATGTGCATTTTTGATATGTTTGTCTTACATGTTATTGGTATCCTTGTACGTGACATGAATTTGAGCTGTATTTGAGGCATGTTGTGATATTTCTTGTTATATAATTGAATTATGTTTTTGTGGGATGTTGACATATAGAGACTTGAGCGGATTGATGACTAATGTGGGCCATAGAGCCATGTTGTGAATTATGTTAGATCGGGTTGCACGCCGCAATGGTTATATTGATATCGAGGTGGCATGTATGCCGGGGCCCACTATTGGGCTAAGTGGCATTTATTTTGAGGCTGCGCGTGCACCAGGCCCCATGATTGGACTATGTGATTATGATTAGAGCTTGGGCAGGATCCATCCCTGCGGAGTCTAACATGCCAGCAGTGGGCGCATGCACAGTGATATATACATGTGCTTTGGTGAGGGGCATTGATACCAGGCACTCGTACATTGCTGAGTGATTGTGTGTGTAATGAAGTGGGGAATTTTAGCTAGGTACCTTAAGTATCCTGAGAGTGAGTGTACTTGATGATATCACTATGAAATCATTAACTTGACATGTATATTTGACATGTAGGCATAGCGACGTATCTTTCTCATGCTAGACAGTAATATGACATTTGATGATTTGATATGTATATTGGACATGTAGGCATAGAGATGCATCTTCCTCATGCTAGACGGTAATATGGCATTTGATGACTTGACACTATATTTGTCATGTAGGCATAGAGATGTATTTTCCTCATGCTAAACGGTAATGTGACATTTGATGACTTGACATGTATATTGACATGTAGGCATAAAGAGGTATTTCCCCATGCTAACTGGTAAACGAAAAGTCTTATATGATGTTGTGAATTGGAAAACACGGTTCTTTTTTATAAACTCATGTTTAATTAATTTCAGCGGTAAGATTTGGACTCTGACTGTTATACTTGAAAAAGATGTCTACTTTTCCGTAATTGTGAACGAGTTGAGCATAACATCTTTTAAGTTATTCACTTTTACTGTTTTCATTATATTATTACGAGTTGTTATTGGCTATTGGTGTTGGACTCTAACCATCTTCCGAGCTCGTCACTGCTTTCAACTCAAGGTTAGGTTTGTTACTTATTGAGTACATGGAATCAGTTGTACGCATACTACACTTCTGCACCTTGTGTGCAGATTTTGGAGTTGATGTTGTTGTATATGGCGGGATCTAGCATTGAAGATGTACCTGTTTTCGGGTATAACTGCTATTTGTCCTTAGTACCTTTAGATTTGTAATCTGTTTATGTACATTCCAAACAGAGGCTATATTTATTTTCACACCAACTTTATAAATCTAAGTCTTAGTGGCTCATGAATTGTACTACTAATTCTTGGGATTTTGTATAGAATTTCAGTTATTTTACTCATTGGCTCTTATTATTCTCATTTGAGTTGTGTTGAATGTTATTTGACTTACCTAGCGGGTTGAGTTAGGTGACATCGTGACTAGATAGATTTTTGGGTCGTGACATCAATTCAACCACCTCCAGTATAATTTATTGATGCATATATNATGATATGATGAAAATTGGCACGTCGTGCAACCGAACTATCTCCTGAATATAAATCTGGGCCAACCTTTCTGAAGTATACGTAGTCACAACAAGAATAAAATGTGCCGACTTGGTCAACTTGTCAACAATGACCCAAACTGCATCAAACTTCTGCAAGGTCCGCGGCAACCCTACTGCAAAGTACATAATGATGCGTTCCCATTTCCATTCTGGTATAGTCATCTATTAAAGTAGGCCGCCTAGCCTCTGGTGCTCATATTTAACTTGTTGGCAATTTAGACACTTAGCTACATACTCAACTATATCCTTTTTCATTCGTCGCCACCAATAATGCTGCCTCAAGTCACGATACATCTTCGTAGCACCTGGATGAATAGAATACCAAGAACTTTGTGCTTTCTCCGGGATCTTTTTCCTTAGTTCATCCATATTAGGAACACACAGACGATCCTGGAGTCGCAAACCACCATCCGCACCAATAGTAACTTCTTTGGCACCACCTCGTGTACCGTTTCTCGAAGAACCATCAAGTGTGGGTCATCATACTAGCGAGCCTTGATCTGTTCAAATAGTGAAGACTGAGCTACAGCACATGCAAGAACTCGACTGGGCTTTGAAATGTCCAGCCTCACAAGTCTGTTGGCCAAGGACTGAATATCCAAAGCAAATGGCCTCTCCTCTGCTGAAATGAAAGCCAAACTACCCATACTCTCTGCCTTTCTACTCAAGGCGTCTGCAACCACATTTGCTTTTCCCGGGTGATACAGGATAGTAATATCATAATCTTTTAGTAACTCAAGCCATCTGTGCTGTCTCAGATTTAGGTCCCTCTGCCTGAACAAATGCTGCAAACTGCGATGATCAGTGTAAACTTCACAAGACACCTCATAAAGATAATGCCTCCAAATTTTTAGAGAGTGAACAATCACAGCTAACTCCAAATCATGTACTGGATAATTCTTCTCGTGGGGCTTCAGCTGACATGAAGCATATGCAATAACTCGCCCTTCCTACATCAATACACAACCCAAGCCAACGCGTGAAGCATCGGAATACACGGTATATATTCCCGAACCAGAAGGTAACACTAACACGGGCGATGTAGTCAATGCTGTCTTGAGCTTCTGAAAGCTTGACTCACAATCATCCGACCATCGGAACTGAACACTCTTCTGGGTTAATTTGGTAAAAGGTGCTGCAATAGATGAAAAACCTTCCACGAATCGACGATAATAACCTGCTAAACCCAGAAAACTCCTGATCTTAATCACCAAAGTGGGACGATGCCAATTCTGAATTGCCTCAATCTTTTTGGGATCAACTTTAATACCTTCTCCCGATACAATATGTCCCAAAAATGCTACAGACTCTAGCCAAAACTCATATTTAGAGAACTTAGCATAAAGCTTTTGTTCCCGCAATGTCTGAAGCACTACACTCATATATTGCTCATGTTCCTCCTTACTGCGCGAGTAGATCAATATGTCATCAATGAAGACAATGACAAACGAATCAATATATGGCCTGAATACCCTGTTCATCATATCCATAAACGCTGCCGGGGCATTAGTTAAACCGAAAGACATCACCAGTAACTCATAATGACCATATCTAGTCCGAAAAGCAGTCTTCAGAACATCCAAATCTCGAATCTTCAACTGATGGTACCCCGAACTCAAGTCGATCTTAAAGAACACCCTAGCACCTTACAACTGGTCAAATAGATCATCAATACGCGGCAACGGATACTTGTTCTTAATAGTGACTTTGTTCAATTGGCGATAATCAATACACATCCGCATTGTTCTATCCTTTTTTTTTACAAATAATACCGGTGCACCCCAAGGCAATACACTCGGTCTGACGAACCCTTTGTCTAGTAACTCCTCAAGCTATTCTTTCAATTCTTTCGGAGCCATGTGGTACGGTGGGATAGATATAGGTTGGGTATCTAAAGCCACGTCAATACAGAAATCAATATCACGATCAGTTGGCATACCTGGAAGATCTGAAGGAAATACATCGGAGAACTCTCGAACTACAGGCACTGAATCAATAGCCGGAGTCTCTACGGTGGTATCCCGAACATAAGCTAGATAAGCTAAACAACCCTTATCAACCATGTGTTGAGCCTTTATAAAAGAAACAACCTGATTAAATGAACTAACCGACGAACCCTTCCACTCCAGCCTAGGCAAAGATGGAATAGCCAAGGTAACAGTTTTGGCATGACAATCTAGAATAGCATGATATGGAGATAACCAGTCCATACCCAGAATAATTTTAAAATAGGTCATCTCGAGCAATAAGAGATCTGCTCTAGTTTCATAAGCACAAAATGTAATAATACAAGACCGGTAGATCCAGTTCACAATAATAGAATCACCTACAGGAGTGGACACATAAACATGAGTACTCAAGGACTCACGAGAAACACCCAGGAATGAAGCAAATAGAGATGACACATATGAATATGTGGATCCTGGATCAAATAATACTGAGGCATCGTTGCCGCAAACAGAAATAATACCTGTAATCATAGCATTTGAGGCCTCTGCATCTGGTCTAGCCAGAAAAGCATAGAACCGAGCTGGAGCGCTAACTGGCTTGCCTCCGTCTGGATGACCTCCACCTCTAGGATGGCCCCTACCTACCTGTCCTCCACCTCATGGTGGTCAGACTACTGTTGGAGCAGCTGGTCCGGTAAGCATAGGCTGCTGACCCTGTTGTACTGGTCTACCCTGAAGCCTGGGGCAAAACCTTCACATATGACTGGGATCCTCGCACTCGAAACAACTCTGCGGTGCAATAAGCTGCTGACTAGAGGTCTAGCTCTGGGGACTTGAATACCCACGGGAAGAACCCTGAATAGCTGGTGGGCGATAAGAACTCTCTGGTATAGCACTGAAATAAAGTCGTACTGGAGCACCAAGGAGGCAGTGGTGCTGGATATGGGGGCCTGCTGGACTGCCCTCTCACGAACTAACCTCTGCCCCCAGACGGAGCACCTCTAAACTCTCTAGAATACCTAAACCGCTTATCTCTAGTAACCTACTCTCGGCTATGCTGACGTACACCCTCAATCCTCCGGGATATCTCCACGACTAGCTTATAAGAAGTACCCATCTCAACCTCTCGAGCCATAGTGGCCTGAATGCCAGTATGTAAACCCGCAACAAACCTCCGCACTCTCTCCGCCTCAGTAGGGAGTATCATAAGTACATGGCCAGATAACTCAGGAAACCTCGCCTTATAATCGGTCACTGACATCTGACCCTGCTGGAGCTGCTCAAACTGAAACCTCAACTCTTCCCTCTGGGAGGGTGGAATATACCTGTCCAGGAAGATACGGGTGAATATGTCCCAAGTTATGGGAGGAGAATCTGCTGGTTTGCCAAGAACATAAGACTGCTACCATCTACGGGCTCTGCCTTCTAACTGAAAAGTAGCAAAGTCTACCCCATGAGACTCTAATATCCTCATGTTGTATAGTCTATCCTTGCACCGTCAATGAAATCCTGGGGATCCTCGTGTCGCTCACCCCCAAAGATAGGAGGATGTAGTCTAGTCCATCTATCCAATAGTTTTTGAGGGTCAGCGGCTACAGCGGGCCTGGGCTCAGGTGTAGTTGCTGCCACTGGCTGGGCTCCACCCACGGGTAGTGCACCCTGGGTCTGATATACAGCAGTTGCCTGCCCATGAGCCTGTGCGGTAGGGGTCTATGCTCCCTTGCCTGCCTGAGATATGGCTGGGTCTATCGGAAATAAATCGGCCTGAGTCATATTATCCATGAACCGCAACATACAGCCCATGACATCCTGAAATCACGGTGCATATGTAAAATCCACCAGAGCTAGCTCTGCCACAGGCACCTCACCATGCTTCTCAATAATGGGATTCTCTGTTGGACCCACTGCCGGCATAACTGGAACGGTCCTAGGACGTCCTCGCCCTCTACCATGGTCTGGAGCCCTCTCTCGGCTTTGTCACGGCCTCTAGCAACTGGGGGAGTATCTCTTCCCTGGTCTGGAATCTCATTAGAGTGTGTTCTCACCATATGTGAGAGAATAAGAGAAGGATATTTCGTACTACATCAATTGCATGATGGAATATGAAGAAAGGTAGTTTTCTAATACCCTATAGCCTCTCGAAGATAAGTACAGACGTCTCCGTACCGATCCGCAAGACTCTATTAGGTCTGCTCATAACTTGTGAGATCTACGTGAACCTAGTGCTCTGATACCATGTTGTCACGACCCAATTTCACCTATAGGTCGTGATGGAGCCCAATACTATAGCTAGGCAAGCCAACTGATAAATCAAGCGTATATTGATTAAACTTTTAATCCAAGAAAACAATAAAATACCAAATTCTACCAATGTGTGTGCCAAGACCCGGTGTCACAAGTGCATGAGCATCTAGTAGATTATACAAAACTCCAAATAATGTCTGAAATAAAATAGACAGAATATAAATATAAGAAGAGACACTGGTAGCTGCAGAACGGCTCAGAAAGGCAGCTAGCCACTATGCCTCGGGATGACGTGGATATGTGATGATAGGTCCTCCAGTAGTACTTGTCTCAGATTCTGTACAAAAAGTGCAGCAAGTGTAGTATGAGTACGTAAACAACGTGTATCCAATAAGTATCAAGCCTAATCTCAAAGTGGTAGAGACGAGATGGCCAACTTTGACACTCACTATGGGTCAATAATAATAATTGAAATAAAACTAGAATATTTAAATCAGCATGATTCACAGAATATAACAATAATTTATTTAACCAACGGAAATAATTAAGTTCCTTCAAAATGCAATAATTCTCAATATATATATTAAATCCTTCAATTTCAATAAAAATTCCAATTTATAAAATAGCTTTACAAGCTGTAATTCAATTTCAATGAATTTTTAATTTATCAAATAGCTTTACAAGCTGTAATAAACCGTCAAAGTATCGTATAATTATTATTATTATTAAGCATGATTTCTGTCGAGGTCATACGACCCGATCCAGAGTGTCGTGTACACTGCCGAGGGATGTGCGGCACGATCCATAGATGCATCTATCCTGCCTAGGCGTTCGGCCCGCTCCACAAGAAAGGAGGACATTTTCTTATGTACCTCCGGAATGAGAGTATATTTGTTATAAGATAAATTCAGGAGGAAGAATAATTTCTCTTAACAATTAATTAATTTAAACAGAAAAAAATCAAGGATATGAGATTTCCATCCTTTAATATTTTTATCTAACAATTCACAAAATATATGTATATATATCAAATAATATTAATTAAATAAAGAATACAATTTACCCAAGTAACTCATGCTTTGAACCCTAAACTACTCGGACTTTAGCATTAATAGTAGCTATGCACGGATTCTCGTCACCTCGTGCGTACGTAGTCCCCACAATTAGCAACAATTATTTAATTTTAATCACCTGTGAGGTAATTTCCCCCTCACAAGATTAGACAAGAGACTTACCTCGTCTTGCTCCAATTTAATCCACTAGAAGGCCTTTTCCACGATTATCCAACTCTGTCTGGCTCGAATCTAGCCAAAATAATTCGATACAATCACTACAAATTATAGGAATCAATTTTATAATAAAATACTATATTTTTAATAAAAATTCTGAAATTAATTAAAAATTTATTTGTGGGGCCCACGTCTTGGAATCCGGCGAAAGTTTCTGTCACGACCCGTACAAACCTCTGTCGTGATGGCGCCTATCGTGGAACTAGGCAAGCCGACTCATTTTCAAAACAAACCGNTACAATAGAGTCATAAAATGGATTTATGCGGTAAACAAGTATAAACATGACTGAGTATAGATTTTTAATCGAAAACAGTGAGAGGATGGTAAGAAACAGCCCCTAAGGGTCCAAACAACATTAACGCAAGGCCCAAACATGGTATTTAACCCAATTTACAGAAATTCTTTCTAAAACATATAAGTATCAAATATTTTCAACAAAGTATGAAACTTTACAGTTGCTACGAGACGAACCAAGTCACAAATCTCCATCAGTGCACGCTCACACGCCTGTCACCTAGCATGTGCGTCACTTCAAAATAGTAGAATGATACGAAATCTGGGGTTTCATACCCTCAGGACTAGATTTATAATCGTTACTTACCTCAAATCGGTTAAATCTCTAACCCGCAATGATCTTGCCTCTGGACTCGACCTCCAAATGCTCCGAATATATTCACAATCAGTACAATACCATCAATACACGCTAATGGAATGAATTCCACAAGAAAAACTACAAAAATTAGACCAAAACCCGAAATTGGCTCAAACCCGCCCCCGGTCCCACGTCTCGAAATCCAACAAAATTTACAAAACTAGAAAGCTCATTCACTCACGAGTCTAACCATACCAAATTCATCAAAATCCGATATCGTTTGGTCCTTCAAATACTTAAATTACCCTCCAAATAGTCCAAGCCCTAACCCCTCATTTTCAAAAATTACCATGATTAAAACAATGAGAAATCACCATATATACAAGTATTAGGGCTCAAGTAACTTACCTTAATGAAATTTTCTTGATTCCCTCTTCAAACCTCTCCCAAAAGCTCCAAAAACCGAGTTGCAATTGTGAAGAATGACCAAAATTCGCGAAGGGTTCTATTTATGGCTTCTGCCCAGGTTTTCCGCACCTGCGGCCATTTTCTCGCACCCACGCGACCGTACCTGTGGTCCAAGAAGCCTCACCCACGCAACTCACTTAATCACCCAGATTCCGCACCTGCGGACCCCTTCCTCGCACCTGCGGACTCGCATCTGCGGTCCCAGGTGCGCATCTGCGAAACTAACCCAAACTCCTCATCTCTGCATCTGTGCTCAAAGACTCGAACCTGCATTCCCAGCGTCTCCCGCACCTGCGCACTCCCCACGCGCACCAGCAGCCTCACACCTACGACCCTTTCTTCCGCAGGTGCGGAAATAGCAGAAGCAGTAGCTCCAGCTGCAATTTTCCAACTTCAACAAATCTGTTAACCACCCGGAATCACCCCGAGGACCTCAGGACCTCAACCAAAAATATCAACAAGTAATATATAAACATACCAACTTAGTCGAACCTTTGAATCACTCAAAACAACATCAAATCATCAAATTACCATCGGATTCAAGCCTAAGAACTTCCAAATTCCCAAATTCGGCAACCGATGCCAAAACCAACCAAACCACGTCCGAATGACCTCCAATTTTGCACACACATCACAAATGATACTACGAACCTATTTCAACTTCCGGAATTCCATTCCGACCCCGATATCAAATTTTTCACTGCCGACTGAAATCGTCAAATTTCCAATTTCGCCAATTCAAGCCTAATTCTATCACGGACCTCCAAATCACATTCTGGACGCACTCCCAAGTCCAAAATCACCTAATAGAGCTAACAGAACCATCAGAATTCAAATCTGAGATCGTTTACACATAGGTCAACATCCAGTTGACTTTTCCAACTTAAGTTTCTACTTAAGAGACTAAGTGTCTCAATTCACTCTGAGTTCCTGCCGGATCCAAACCAACTAACCCGATATAATATAATATAGCCGAATAACACAAAAAGAAGTAGAAATGGGGAAAACGGGGTTATAACTCTCGAAACGCCCAGTCGGGTCGTTACAGTTTCGAAATTCGATAACCCATTAAATTATGAGTCCAACCACACCAGTTTCACTCAAATCCGACTCTGAATCGATACCGCAATCTCAAAAATTCGTTTCTATGAGATTTCTAAAAATTTCTCAAATTTCAATCTCAAAACACTAATTAAATGATGAGAACAATGATATATTTATGTTTATATACCAAATCCAAGTTAGAATCACTTACCCCAATGTCCTTTCCTTGAAAATTTATCAAAACTCGTCTCTCCTCAAGTTTCAATTTGTTAAAAATGGCGAATGGGACGAATGCCCTCTTTTATAGTTCTGTCCAGGCATCCCTCGATCCATGGCCTCGATCCATGGCCTCGATCCTCGGCCTCGATTGTGGCTTCGATCCTCGGCCTCGATCGTGGCTTCAATCATGGGTCTCGATTTTGGGATCTCGATCTTGGGAGCTCGATTTTTGGGAGCTCGTTCTTGGGAGCCCGATATTTGGGAGCTCGATCTTGGGAGCTCGATTTTGGGCCAGAATTTCCAGCAGAAAGGAAAAATTGCAGCAGCTGTTTTAGGTCCAATTATTTATCCGTTAACCATCCGAAATTCACCCGAGGCCGTTAGAAACTCAACAAAATATACCAACAAGTCCTAAAATATCATACGAACTTATTTGAAACCTCAAATCACATAAAACGACACTAAAACCACAAATTATGCTCCCATTCAAGCTTAATGAAACTTAAAATTTTCAACTTCTACATTCGATGTCGAAACCTATCAAATCAACTCCGATTGACCTCAAATTTTACACACAAGTCATAAATGATATAACGGAGCTATGAAAACTTTCGGAACTGGATTCCGACTCCGGTATCAAAAAGTCAACTCCTCGGTCAAACTTCCAAACTTAAATTCTTGATTTTAGCCATTTCAAGCCTAATTTAACTACGGACTTTCAAATAAAATTCCGAACACGCTCCTAAGTCCGAATTCACCATACGGAGCTGTTGGAATCATCAAAATTCTATTCTGGGGTTGTTTGCACATAATTATACATCCGGTCACTATTTGAACTTAAACTTTTAATTTTTTATCAAAATTTCATATCTCGGGCTAGGGACCTCGAAATTTAATTTCGAGCATACGCCCAAGTCTCAAATCACGATACAGACCTACCGGAACTGTCAAAACACTGATCGGAGTCCGTTTGCTCAAAATATTGACCAAAGTCAATTCAATTGAGTTTTAAAGCTCTAATTCGTATTTTAATCTATTTTTCACATAAAAATTTCCAAACAATTTTACGGATTATGCACGCAAGTCGAGGAATAATAAATAGTACTTTTTAAGGTTTTAGAATACATAATTAATTATTAAATTTAAAGATGACATTTTGGGTCATCACACTGAGAAGTAATTCAACATTTGAAATTGAAATCCTAAAGGGTATCACTGTCCCGGCCATTCCGGGCCAGTCCCTGGAAAATATTACCAGTCAGTATCAGTACCGGGTCCAATATCGAGCTGCTAATATCAGGTTCAATTGATCCTGGATTATGGTGGGCTGAATCTAGCCCGGAATGAGCGGGGTCAAGAATATCGGGCCGGGCCAAGTTTATTAATAATATATATAAAAAAATTACAAACTTAACAAATATAGTACAATATAATTTTTATTTGAATGTTATGAAATTTCTAAATATTAAATAATAATGTTAATTAATATTAAATGAAAGTAAAACATAACCACTAAGAATAACATTTGGATAAAACTTAAAGGCTTAAGAGCCTTATATTTCATTAAGATAATACCTTAAATATGAAGATATTCTAAATTATAATTTGCAAGTTTTTTTTTAATTTAAACTTGCAAATTAAAGTTCATATTTTACAACAACTAAATTAAAGTAAACAATAATACATTCAAATGTAGAGATAGTCTCCAAAGGTTTTGCATCAAGCCTTGTAGTTCTCCGTAGTGAATATGAACTTCTTAGCCAGCTTCAAGGGTATTAAATTCAGATGGAAAATAATTTGTCAATATAGTTCCAAGTTTCTCGGTCTTCGGTTTATCTACATCTTCACGTCCTTGATTTCTTCACTCTAATTTAATTCAATCTCTGAAAATATACCACAACTTCTAAAGTGTTGCTTCCCAATGAATAATAGGTGTCTCCTAGGTACTGCCTTACTTATCTAAATTTTCTGTCTGATGGAACATTTAAAATTGACATATTTAATACATCCCGAGCTTTTACCAAAAGAACGGAAAACTGCTTTTGATCGTCTTTTTACCATGCCAACCATTGAAATTCCTTTGTGTGAGGTTCCGTTTACTTTTGCAAGTAGAACTGAAGTTCATTAATATTTCTGCTACTGATTTGTGTGAAAGATAATGTAGACAAGATCTTAAAACCATCAGGGTCATTATCTTCCTCCTTAGTAGCAGAAGTAGAAGCAGAACTAGAAGGAAGATTTGGGTTAACATTTCCTACAACATAAGAAGCTTTGTCAATTAAATTTGCATAATAATTATATAACTGCGGTAAATAATCATTTAGCTTGTTCATACAAGAATACATATCTGGAGTCTGAGTTGGTCCAATCTCCATATAAGTATACAAAGCATTGATTAATTAGTAAAAATTAAAAATCTTAATGAAAGGATATGAAACCGTGTCAATTAGGTAAATAGGGGGAATAGAAAAGAAATATTTTTTGAAATTTGCTTATATTTTTTCAACGGCATCCTTATATTTTTCTTTCTTCTTGAAATGAGAGAGTAAAAGAGAAATTTCAACTATATATATTAAAATCTTAGAAATAGTAGGGTAATAAGCTCCAGAATACTCAACAGTAGCCACATAAAATTTATATAAAAATTTAACAACTTCTTCAATGGCTTCCCGAGTAGAAATTATTAATATACGGTTAGAATCAATAAAATATTCGTTAGCAACTTTAGTTATAGGCAATCTATATTTATAGAAATATTTTAAGAATATATATGTATAATTCCACCGAGTAACAATTTTATCTGGCATGAATTTTGGGGTAAGGTTATGTTCCCTGCACTTAGCCTTAATTTCTGTAATTCTAGATTGTCTATTATTTTCTTGAATAACACCAACTGCTCTTCTAACAAGAGTAATACTAGTTAAAAATTAATCAAGATCACTTTTAATAATTAAATCATAAACATGACATCCGCACCTAACATAGAAGATGTCATTAAGTGGTGGGTGCAAATGCAATTTTAATTGTGAAATAATGGTACTATTGTTTGAAACATTATCAAAAGACAAGCACAATACTTTTTGAGTAAGATTGGAAAAGGCCACAACTTTGCAAATAGTAGCATTTATAAAAATAACAGTATGGCTCTGATCTTCATTATATTTTAAAGTAATAATGCATTTTTGCATTACAAAATTATCATATATCCAATGATATGTAGTTGTCAAATAATTATTTTCATTAACAGCATGACCAATATCATAAGTAAGAGAAACTCTACAAGGAAGGTGTTCAAACAAATAACATATATATGTCTGATATTGTCCATGAAGCCTAAAGATATCAAATCTACAGATACTTTTAGGAATACCTTCAAAGAAAGGGTTATAAATTCTTTGAATATACATAACAAAATATGACGAAGAAGCAAAAGAAAAAGATAGACAACCCAAAGTAATTATTCTTTATAACTACTAGTGGTACTTTATTTTATCATATTTCAAAAGTTCTCCAGCAGTCGGGTCTATAGTTGCTTGGTTTTCATCTAAATCAACACCCCAATGTATAGGGTGTTTATTTGTATGTTTCGACTAAATGCACCCGTCCACCCATTATTACCTCCAGTCGAATGTTGAAAATCATCTCCACAAATTTTGCACTTAACACTATCAATATTCTCTATTTTCTCAAAAAAGTTCTAAACTCTATTTCTCCTTCTTCGATCCCCAGTAACCGGGGCCTCTGGTAGTATACCGACACAGAGACCACCACCCCTTCTAGACTGAATTTGACCAACTCCAACACTACTACATATAGATGGTATCTCATCATCAATAAATTCATCATCTTCTATATCATAATCTTCTTGTAATTGTTCATAATCTATATTATTATTAGATGATATTTTAGAAACATATGTAAAGTTATTTATATTACTATTAGAAGTTGAAGAAACACCTCATATTTTCTTATTTTCCCTATTACCCCCATTAGTAACCTTACTACAAACTCGTTTTGCAGCATTAAATATATCTATTGTGAAAATTCAAGTACCAAAATTTAAAACTACATAAAAATAAATATGCAAAAATTAAAATACTAAATAAGAGAAAAATGGAATGAGTATACCAAAATACCGCAATAAATTAAATACTTAAAGTCTTGATTAAATTTCGCAACTCCGACGTTACCACAAATACACTTGCTCGTTTCTACTTTTAATGCTCAAAACTTCAAATAATACCATAAGTTAAATTCAACTAAAAATTGAGAGTTAATAGTTGTCACGACCCAAAAGCACCATCCGGTCGTGATGGCGCCTAACTCACTTACTAGGCAAATCAAACATAACAACAATGATTCAAGATAATGAATCACGATATAATACAAGTCTAAAAGCTAAACATCATAAATAAGACTGCGTTGATACAATAAATTCTCTAGAACTGGTAAAACAGAGACATGAGCTCAACAACGGGTATATAAATTTGATAATTAAAAAATAATATCTGAGCAATAACAACAGCAACATAAATAGGAAGAGACGCCAAGGACTGCGAACAAAATGCAGCTCTACCTCATCTCTCAACAACTCAACAAAAGTCCAGCACAACTCTCAGCTAGGTCCCACACATGGATCTGCACAATTAAGTGCACAATATAGAGGAGATATGCGTAAAAATGCAAGTCAAGTTACACAGAGAGAGACATATATAGATGTCATGACCCAAAATCCTTCCTTAAGGATTGTGATAGCACCTAGTCTCTAAAACAAGGTAAACTGATCACTAAAATAGTCTAACCAATAAAACATGATATTATGAAGTAGAGTTTAATATAAATGCGAAATTTAAAGGTGATACAAGTCAACACGATGATAATCACAATAAATCCCCAAGACTAGGTAGTAGAGTGTCACGAACTCTACTGAATACATAGACATAACTCAAAATATAATTTTGTTCGGATAGAGAATTGACAGTAATAATGTAAGGAAAGGACTCTGAGGGACTGCGACGATCAAGCAACTCTACCTTGAATCCTCACGATCAAGAAGCTCTCACTGCCTGAATCTGCTAGTTCCAATACCTGGATCTGCACAAAAATATATAGAAGTGTAGTATGAGTACACTACGGTCGGTACCTAGTAACTATCAATATCGACTAACCTCGGTGGAGTAGTGGCGAGGTTCAAGTCAAGACACTCACTAATCAAGTAACTTGTGCAAAACATTAAAAATAACCAGCAACAGGAAGAGTAACAGAAGCAATAACCGTAACATCATTAGATTAAGAGATAATTATTTAAAACAAGTAAAGGTCACGTTCTAACAGTAATTCATCAAATAGAATCACACTCACGTGGTACTGCGTACCTACATTATCAATCACCCTTGCACGCCAAAGACCTCGTGCCACAATATAAGTCACGCTCGCACGGTAAAAGACCTCATGCCACAATATATACCATAACTGCATGGCAAAGACCTCGTGCCGCAACATATACCACAACAGCACGACAAAGACCTCGTGCTACAATATATACCACAACCGCACGACAATGACCTCGTGCCATAACGTATATCATACCCGTGTTAGTTACCAATAACACGTTCAAGAGAGATTTATAAAATCAAATAAGGTAATGCATGATAACAACTTTCTTTTATTCCAATCCGTTATGTTACCAACGAATTAACAGAATATGAGATAACAACTCCACATAGATGAATTTACCTTGGCAACCAAATCGTCAAGTAAAGACAGAGACACATATTAGCACATTGAAAACAACGTAACAAAACACGTAAAACATGTTTGACATACACAAAGAAGTCATACCACCACACAAACATCATCAATAATACGCCCCTAGGCCATTGCATATCACTCCCACATAGCCACCCTTGTCTTGCCGCACGCGGAACAATAAAATAAAGGTCCGTCTTGTCTCGCTACACGTGCATCAACAATTACCCGACCTTGTCTCTCCATATGCGCAAGCCGATATATATAGACCGCCTTATCTCGCCGCATGTGCAATAGTACGGTAGAAACCTGATGCAAATACCAGAACAATTCGTCTAACAGGTCCACATATGCGATAATCAAAACAACATAACATGCTAACAATTTGTCATCAAGACATAAACTCACAATCTGCCAATACACTACGCAAGGACAAACCAATAAACGAAATACGAATGGGTGTTCAACTTATAAACATGAATTCAACTAACTCAAATTAGCAACATTCTTACAAATGCAAAACTTGGACAATTTAGGAAATTAAAATCCTAAAGCATGATCGCAAGCACGGGACATAGATTAAGCTTGGTCAACTCTTACAACTTAAACTTCCAAAATGAGACTAGGTGTCTCAATTACTCCAAAAACTTTCCGAAACCAATCTCAACCATTCTCGCAAGTCATCAAATATCAAATACACATACGGGGACATCAAATAGGAAAGCGGAGATAAAATACATAAAATAACAGGTCGGGTCGTTACAATAGTTGATAGCAATTTAGGGGGAAAAAAAGAGAATAACAATTGAGAGAGTTATGTCATGTGAGGGAAGAAATGAAGAAGCTAGGAGTTTATTTATAGTTTTACAAAAGGTTAAATTTGTTATTAAGGAAGGGGGTTATTTTTTAAAAAGGGCCAAAAAGTTATTTGTCCAAATTAAGTTGTTGGACAACAGTCACAAAGGGAGCAGACCGTTGCGAACTGTAACATTCAATATTTGTTTTAAAAAACTAGCCGTTAAACTGGTCTGGGTGATCGATTAAGTCTTGACAAGACTTTATCGGTCTCAACTGGTCCCGCTCCACAGATTAGAATATCACGACCCAAATCTCACACGTCGGGATGGCACATATCGCAATACGATGCAAGCTGACAACCATAATAAACCGCGAACTCTTTAAGTTGAAAACGTAATAAAAAAAAGCTTAAAAGTAAAATCTCATAAATACTAATGCGAAAATACCGTGACTCAATACAATATTCTCCCAAAATCCGATTGTCACTAAGTACATGAGCATGTATACAATAACATGGTATGAAACACTGTCTAGGAAGACAGAACAGTCTAGATAAAAACTAAAACATAAAGCAGGAGAGTCAAGGTCTGCGGACGCCAAAGCAGCTACCTCGAGAATCTTCGAACTGATAAAGCTCCGAAATCAGCAACCACTGTACCCGGAAGTACCTGGATCTGCACACGAAGTGCAGAGTATAGTATGAGTACAACCGACCCAATGTACTCAATAAGTAACAAGACTAACCTTGGGCTGAAAGCAGTGACGAACTCAACAAGTACAATCCAAATATAGAAATAATAGTGCAGAAATGTAGACATACTTTCAAGTTCAATAGTTTAAGCTCAAAACAGATAAAATATGCAAAGTGTAACTGGAATGAGGAATGATTCATCTTTATATCTACATGTCAATTATGCATGCCAACTGTAATGCAACACAGTGATGAAATCATATGAATACTCTCTGAGTATCAATTCACTCAGTCCTCCCATTCACTCTATTCTCATAGTCACTCATTCCTCACAACCGCTCGGCACTCACTCTCGGTACTCGCACTCGGCACTCGCACTTAGTAAGTACCTCGCTCATTATTGATAAGTCAGACTCCGAAGGGGCGGATCCTGTCCAAGTGCTATAATAAGCCAATCATGGCATGAATCAATAAAGCATGTTGTGGCATGCAGCCCAATCCCATAAATATCCTCACAATCAGCCCCTCGGCCTCACTCAGCCATCAATCTCTCCAGTATCTCGGGATCACAAGTATCATGATAACCAGCCCAAACAATGATGATATGGTGTATCAATAAATGGAAACAGAGACTGAGATATGATATGCAAATGATAGCTACGACTGAGTACATAATTGCAAATTAAGCAAGTAATTTAACAACAACACGACCTTTGTGGGTACCAACAGTACAAGCATATGGCCTAAGCATGGTTTTTAACATGAATCACAGCTCCATTTCTCTAACACGGGGAGAATATATGGATAACAACAAGATTATTTAACTACACAGTTCCACGGGATCGACCGAGTCACAATTTTCACGGTGCACGCCCACACTTCCGTCACCTAGCATGTGCGTCACCTCAACACAAATCACATAACATGTAATTCAGGGATTCATACCCTCAGAACCAAGTTTAGAAGTGTTACTTACCTCAAACCGTATAAATCTCTACTCTAACAAGCCATTGCCTCGCGAATCGACCTCTGACCGCCTCGAATCTTGCCACAAATAATTCGATACAATCAACTCAAGCTATAGGAATCAATTCTTTATGAAAATGCCAAGTTCTTAATCAAAAGTAAAAAAGTCAACTCAAAAAGTTAACCTCGAGCCCACGTCTCGGAATCCAAAAAGAGTTACAAAATTCGAACACCCATTCAACTACGAGTTCAACCATACCAAATTTACCAAATTCTGACACCAAATCGTCACTCAAATCCCCAAATTGCACTCTCCAATCCATAGCCCAAAACTCCAAAAATTCCACCGTAAAAACACATAAACTAGACGAAAAATTCAATGGGTAATCAATATTATTGAATAAAAATGATCAAAAGGGGATTACCTCAAGAAATCACTCGAAACCCCTCTCAAAATATCGCCTTAATCCGAGCTTGCAAAGTCCAAAATGATAAAAGAATCTCGGAACCCTCGAATTTAAACACTTCCAGGCCTTTTCGCACCTGCGCTCCACTTAACCTCATCTGTGGTCCCGCTTTTGTGGATTTCCCATCGCTTCTGCGATCCAAAGCCTCCAGCCCACTTCCTCATCTGCGATTTCCATGCGCAGATGTGCATCCGCATCTGCGGATAT
>AWOL01S0063265.1:44190-54489 GCA_000715115.1 Nicotiana otophora
GGGGGGGTGCACCACCTTAAAAATAAAAAATAAAAAATATACGTTGTTTGAGGTAGGATTCGAACCTGTGAATTCAAGAGAAGGCAGGTACTTAAGCACTTCTACAAACCAGCTGCTTTGTCTAGATTTTGTGATTTTAGGAGGCCCCGTAAAATATTTATAGTGGTCCTTACTTTATACATAGATATATATATATATATATATATATATATATATATATATATGATTTATATCTATAGTCTTTTTGCCTAAGCTAACGAGTTCCGTTGACCCCCCCACCCTACAATGTAGGTCCTCCCTTAAGCCCAAACAATGATAATATGATGTATCAATAATTGCAATAGAGACTGAGATATGATATGCAAATGATAGCTGTGACTGAGTACATAATTGCAAATTAAGCAAGTAATTTAATAATAACATAACCTCTGTGGGTCCCAACAGTACCAGCATATGGCCTAAGCATGATTTCTAACGTGATTCACAGCTCAATTTCTCTAACACATGGAGAATATATGGATAACAACAAGATTATTTAACTACACAGTTCCACGAGATCGACCGAGTTACAATTTCACGGTGCACGCCCACACGCCCGTCACCTAGCATGTGTGTCACCTCAACACCAATCACATAACATGTAATTCAGGGATTCATACCCTCAGAACCAAGTTTACAAGTTTTGCTTACCTCAAACCATGCAAATCTCTACTCCAACAAACCCTTGCCTCGCGAATCAGCCTCTGAACGCCTCGAATCCCGCCACAAATAATTCGATACAATCAACTCAAGCTATAAAAATCAATTTCATATGAAAATACCAAGTTTTTAATCAAAAGTCAAAACGTCAACTCAAAAAGTCAACCCCAAGCCCACGTCTCGGAATCCAACAAAAGTTACAAAATCCGAACACTCATTCAACCACAAGTCCAACCATACCAAATTTACCAAATTCCGACACCAAATCGTCACTCAAATCTCCAAATTTAACTCTCCAATCCCTAGCCCAAAAATTCCAAAATTCCACCGTTAAAAAAACATAAACTAGGTGAAAAATTTAATGGGTAATCAATGTTATTGAATAACAATGATAAAAAGTGGCTTACCTCAAGAAATCACTTGAAACCCCACTTCCGCATATGCGATTGCCCATGCGCAGATGCGTATCCGCATCTGTGGATATCCTTCCGCACCTGTGGCTCAGGCTCCCTTTCTAGACCTCGCACGTGTGACCCCTCTCCGCATGTGCGACCTTGCAGGTGAGAACAAACCCTTGCATCTGCGACCACTGCCCAACTTTGCCCAAACCGTACCTGCGATCATTCCTTCGCTTCTGCAGTCACGCACCTGCGACCAAAACCCCGCAGGTACGATGACACCAATTCTCCCAAGTCCAAATTTCAATCTGATTCACATCTGAATCATTCCCGTGGCCCCTGGGACCTCAACCAAATATACCAATAAGTCCAAAAATACGATACGAACTTAGTCGAGGCCTCAAATCACATCAAACAACATAAAAAAATACGAATCGCACCCGAATTCAAGCCTAATGAAAACTAATGAATTTCAGCTTCTACAATCGATGCCGAAACCTATCAAATCAACTCCGATTGACCGCAAATTTTGCATTCAATCCATAAATGACACAACAGACCTATTCCAACTTCCGGAACCAAAATCTGAGTCCGGTAACCACAGAGTCAACTCTCGGTCAAACTTCTCAACTCTCCAAACTTCTAATTTTTCAACTTTCGTTGTTTTAAGCCAAAATCACCTACGAACCTCCAAATCAATATCCAGACACACTCCTATGTCCAAAATCACCATACAGAGCTATCATAGCTATCAAAACTTTATTCCGAAGCCATTTACACATAAGTCAACATCCGGTCAACTCTTTCAACTTAAACTTTCAACCTTGGGACTAAGTGTCTTATTTCATTCCGAAATATCCCCAGAACCGAACCAACTATCCCGACAAGTCACATAACAACAATTGAGCACAGAATAAGTAGTAAATTGGGGAATGAGACTACAACACTCAAAACGACCGGCCGGATTATTACATAGAAAAATGAACCAACACAGACAGGTACAATACCTAAGCCAACCTCGCCCAGCCCATTCTACCGGTGCGGTTTGGTGCGATCCTGTCAGTGTGGAAACTGGCGCGATCTGGGCCATTGCCAGGCCATTCCGGCCCGTTAAACACCTCTTGCTTCTCCCCTTCTCAGGGGTGGATCCTTAACATGTTGCTAGTGAATACAAAATAGAATACTGAATGTTCAACCATTATCAGAAAAGAAGAAGAGGAAGAAGAAAAAAAGCATCCTTTATTGTTCTGAATATTAAAAGAGATATATTATTTCCAAATAGATTTATTAGTTTTTTATGTTTAGATAACCCAACTAACATTCTGCACAAATTGACATACTTTGCCTAATAGTAATAATAAAAACAGTTTAATGCATGTTCTCAGTAAGTGTTGGGAAGGTACTCTTATGATTAGAAGAAGCAAAAGTTTATTGAAAAGTTTACAACACACTAATAGGATGCTTATATTACGAAATAAATACTTTTTATGTGTATCTATATTATGTTAAAGAAATTAACAAGTACATAATAGAATATTCTTAAATTATTTTTTCATTATTTTACTTGTTTTAATTTTGATAATATCATCCAAAAAAGGTAAGTTTTCCACTTTAAAAAAAAAGAGCTTGTTTAGTGGAAAATCAAATGAAAGGAAGTTTTGGATATATTCAAAAGTAAAAATGAGTGAGTGTTTGCTGAGAGGTAGCATATACCCGTGGAATTAGTTTAGATATACTAACCCTCAAATCAACAATGAAGTGTCTGCACCATTTCTGAGTTTACATTTATAACTTGTTTGGATGGTTGTTTCCATGGTTTTATAATGTATTAATTTGTATTGTATTATATTGTTTTATGAATATAATGTTTGGATATAATGTATTGTTTGTTATTGTTAAATAATTTTTTGCTGTTTGGTTTGACAGTATCGTACCGTACTGTAACTGATAAATTTACTAAAATACCCTTAATTGTTTAAATATTAAATTTATCGAGAAGTACGCATAAAAATAATTTAAGAAAATCCCTTTCTACTACGTTATCACTAAATATGTCTTATAAATAGATTAAGCAATTAAATTCATGTAAATTCTAACAAAATTAATGGAACAAAATTAGCAATTTTACATTAGAGTTGGAAGCGGCAGACGCTATGGAAAAAAAGGGACGAAGACAAAATAGGTTATATGTGGGAGATTTGGAGTTTAAAAAAAAAGGTAAAGGTAAAAGTGAATTATGGAGTAATATATTTAGGGCATAATTGGAAAGAAAAATAGGAAACAATCCCACCACACCAAATCGATTATTTAAAAAAATGGGACTTTTCATTGTTCCGTAACAATAAATTTAACAATACAATACAACCAATTTTAATGAAACAATCAACCAACGTTGTTTTGGGATAATAATATAATACGATACAATGAGTAACAACCACCCAAACAAGTTGTTATCATCTACCTATTGATTCTTTTCAAATATAAGTTCATTTTTCAAAGCACATTTAATTAGACCAAAGGTTGAAAACTTGACCACTTGGTTGAGCTTAGTATACACGCGAAATTCATTGCCTTGTGGACAACATTTGACTTTTTTTTTCCTTTTGTATTAATAGGTAGTGGTTCATCGATTCATTAGAAGATATTAATTTTAGAAAAAGAATAAAAGAGGTAATAAACAAGAGGAGCAGTTCCATTTTTGGCTTATACTTTTTGTCGAAAAACTTTGCCGATATTCAATAACTAACTTAATAAAAAATTACATGTATCTTATCATAAATATTTTTACTTAATCATAATTAGTTACATATTCTCAACTTAATTTTAGTGAACTAATAAATTTAATATAAACATTAGGTATGTATACCTTTTTTATATCTGTTTTACTAGTCGGTGGGTAAGAAGTTGCAAAGAAATCTGACTCCAAACAAAGGAGGCATATATACATGAGAAAGTTCATCCGCGTGAAATAAAAATTAAGTGAAGGTGGAAGCAATTGCAAATTGGCCTATAGAGAACTATGCAGTCCAAATGTCCTTTCTTGGTAGTAATACGGAATTTCTTCTCAGTTTAATATAACACTGTTACTATATTAGAAGGTCAAACAAGATTTTGAATACTACAACTTTGTACATTTTTTACAATGCATTATGAGAATTACAACTTGTGTTTTAATATGATTTCTAAATATGAAAATTTTCTTTTTGAAAAATAATTCGATATGACATGATGATTGTACTCTGAAATTTGAAGAGTAAGCATTATTGTGAGAAGAAGAGCGAGGGAAATAGATTTATTGCATTCTACAAACTTGATTAGGGGTGAGAGTTTTTTTTTTTTGGTTGATATTTTAAGTATAGTGGCATAGCCAAAATGTTACTAACAAGATGTAAAATACACAAAATTAAATATACGAAAAAGTTAAGGGGATTCAACATCTATTTATTAAATATATATAAGAGACATTTCAAGTGAGTCCCAATCAATCGTGTCATTAATGTAATAAAGATGCAAAGATTAAATAGCTTTTTTGAGTATATATTTTTCCATAGAATGATGAAGGTTCACTCTAGGGAAAGCAGGAAAAAGGAAATAAAATCTCCAAGCAAAGCAGGAAATAAAAAGAAAAGGCAAAAAGGAAGCAAAAAGAACATTGAAAAAGAAAAAGGAAAAAAAGAAAGACGGTATAAATACGTGCAGGGGTCACAATCGCCACTGATTTTGGCTACTGTCCGCTACTCCCTCACTCACTCTACCGAAAATGCAGAATCAGGGTTTTACAGTTTGAACTGTAGAGGTGCAACAATGGAAGCCATTGAATCACAACAACACATTCAAAACCTAAATGACTCTATACTTGAGAAACAAGGCCTAGGGCTTGATCCTCAACCTTCGTTTTCACCGGATCCCAATGTTCAAAACCCTCCTCAGAATTTACCAGACGCTGTGGAAAGCGACGATGACGATGAGATAGCGTTGCAATTCATCTGCGAAGAGCTTCAGGGTCTAGTCTTGAACCAGGCTTATATTGAAGAGAGATCACAAGGAGAAAATCATGAAGAGAATGGAAGAGAAAAATCTGAAAATGAGTGCGGAGATAATTATTATGGAGGTGGTGACTATACTTGGAGTGAAAATGGAAACGAAAATGAGAACGACGTGGAAAATGAGAACAGTGATGTGGCGGGTTCGAAGCAATGGGGATTTAATGGGAATAGGAGGGGTTTGAATCACCCGTTGAGACCCGATGCTGCAGATTGTGCTTATTATATGAAAACAGGGACGTGTAAATACGGATTGAATTGCAAGTTTAATCACCCTTCCCGAAGACGAAATCAGGTAAGACGTGATGGGTTTGAAGCGAGTCTCCTTTTTTTGGATTGATTTTGAAGTTGTTTTCCCTTTTCTGTTCTTGAGCCAAGGGTCTACCGGAAACAGATAAAGTGGGGTAAGGTCTGTGTATACACTGCCCTCCCTAGACCCTTCTTGTGTCACTTTACTGGGTTTTTTGTTGTTGTTGATTTTGAAGTTGTTTATCTATGCTTATTCTATGTTTTGTGGATTGAGTTAATGATATTTGTTGAATAAAATGAGTGTTGTGGGTGGACCTTAATAGTAGAGGATGTCTAGTGTTAAGAATGCAGCATGTGATATGTGAATTAGGCTAGGCGATGTTGGGTTTGAACCCCGCCGCTGACAAAAGCATGGTATTTAAATGGAGAAAGATAAAGGGGCGAGCTCATTATTCACCTAGTTTCAAACCCTACGGTACTGGCCCTCGAGGATTCTCAGTCATGTAAAAGAAATAGAGGATTGTGGTGTTCTACTTATATGTTTGTAAAATTACAGGTTTACTAAACTTGTTTCTCGTGCACATGGAGTAATGGGAATGAAGTGGGCCCAAATGGTGCCAAGTGGATATGAGAATTCATATGGCCGACACCTACTATTTCGAGGTTGATCGTGGTTGTTATTGCACTTCTGAAGTAATGATGGAATTGGGCATGCAAGCTAACAGATTTCTAGTTCATAATTAATTACGGGACATGATAAATCATGCATTTAAATCTAATGGCTTTTAGTTGACATCTATGTGAGGATGAGTAGGATTAGAATTTGTCTGATTTAGTAGGATGGTTGTCTGGAGATAATGTTGATCTTTGTGGTGGTCTTTCTCGCATTTACTTTTTCATATGCTTATGTTAGATGTTATTTACTTACCATATCAAAAACAATATGCTTAGGTTATATGTTAAAATTGTTTGGTGATGATTACGTTATTGAGTTCATTTGTGACTTCTTAGCAGCAGTGGGCGATGGAGAAGGGCAAGCAAAAGGACGACAGCGAGGAAAGAGCAGGGCAGATTGAATGCAAGGTTATGGAATTTATCATAGTTGAGAAACAGGATAGAGGAGGAAAATCCTTGTTTCTTCTATGCTTGCTCTCTTTGGGACTAATTTGGTTTGATGTTGAATATTGTGTATCATAATGTAAACATTAATGTTATTGTTTTTTAAAATACAGCCTCTTTGATATCCAGTGATAAACTTGTAACGTGCGCCTATTGTCTACCATTTAATATATTCCAAAGACACATTAGGTGATGGCCGATTGTGAATAATAATCTAGTTTGAGAGACGATTTATGTTAAAAATCAGGTCTTACATACTTTTTTTGTATGGGTAGTCATCTTGATCTAGCTATATCTGGTGATTTGGCTGCATGACTAATACAATCTGACATAATTGGGTTAGTGAACTAGTTTGGCTTAGAATAGTAAGGGTGCATTATCGATAAGTAGGATTTAACATATTTATTTAAAAACTTGTGTTTTAGTGCCTGCTCCTCATGAGATGATGAAGAGAACATAGCAAAATGTCATAGTTAATATAGTTTGAACATAATGACTTTAGATAATTACTTATTCTAACTTGTATACAAAGATAAAAAACAATTTATAAGCAAAACTAATTAGCATGTAAATATGCAGAATGACCATCTTTGGAGATATCTCCATTTGTCACTTACAATTGACTCTTAGAATATATGTCTTTATTTGATAAAGTATTTTATTAATATGAACTGCTCCTAGGATTTCTATCTGTGTGGCTTGTTTTAATTATTTTGAGCCCTGGTTAAAGCATGTAACAATTTCTTTCCCAAAGTAGCTGTAGAGGCACATCAAGTGGAGCCAGTGTGTAAGCTGGAATAGGTTGTAGTATGAGAAAGTAAATGTTATGACCATAGTGTTTTAACATCAAATACTGGTAATTGCTGAGGGAGAAGTTCCCCACCTGTGGTGCATGGGAGGTCTTCCTTTTTGTTAGTAGGTAGTTCTAGGCATTTCCTTCACTTTTAAAGGTTCTATATCGAAAGGGGTAATGAATTTTCCATTACTTTTGGCTGCATATAGCAAGATAGCATCGTTGTTTTTGTTAAGTACTCAAACTTTCAACATGTATTGAAGGTAGCATCTTTAGTTTTGCTAAAGTTTTTGCTTTTTCCATTGATTTTCTTGCAGTATTACCTGACAGAAGGTGGGTGCAAGTATGGAAATGCCTGTAAATATTATCATAGCAGGAGAAAGGGTGCGATCTCACCTGTTCTGAATATTAACTTTCTTGGCCTTCCAATTCGACCGGTATTGCTCCTTTCCGTCATTCAGAACCTTTTTGAATTTGAGAATTATGTTTTTAAGGGATTTGCCTTCATTTCAGGGAGAAAAGGATTGCCCCTACTATATGCGCACTGGCTCCTGCAAGTATGGATCCAATTGTAGGTTTCATCATCCTGATCCATCTACAGTGGCTGGAGGTGATCCTTCTTCTGGATACAACGGCGGATCTGCTCCAGTAAAAAGTGCCCCCTACCCGACAGGGTCTTCCTGGTCTTCGCCAAGAGCATTGAATGGGACAGCTTCTTTTGTACCAGTGGTATATCCAGCAAGTCAAGGCATTCCTCTAAGTCCACAATGGAATGGATATCTGGTAAT
Organism: Nicotiana otophora; assembly: GCA_000715115.1. Taxonomy (NCBI): domain Eukaryota; kingdom Viridiplantae; phylum Streptophyta; class Magnoliopsida; order Solanales; family Solanaceae; genus Nicotiana; species Nicotiana otophora. Next base: position 52,280 of record AWOL01S0063265.1, read on the forward strand.
TTTGTTATTTAATTTAACTGCCTTGTTTATGAAACAATTGTTGTTTATGGTTTGTCCTGCAAGTTGGGTCATCGTGTCTTTAGTACTTCAGTTAATCCGTATTTTCTTAGATTCAGATTTTATTGATCCTGTTACTTCTATTCCCGGGAAATTTAACATGTAAGAGAAGGGATTATGCTAGTATATTTTTAGCTTATTGAAGTGACAGAACAGCGGTTAGTCAAGCCTTGTGCCATGTCATTCTGTCTTGGTTCAAGAAACTAGATGATTTTTGGACATGTTAAATACACTACAAAGAAAAGATTTTCTATGATGTCATATGCTCTGTGACTTTGGGTGAAGTTTTATAATCCTTTATCTGTCTTAGTTTTTTTAATCATAATACTTTTTTAGTAGAATGTTTGCATATTGTTTAATAAGTTTCCTCTGACTTGTTTGTTTTTGGTGATTCAGGCCCCAGTCTATCCAACCTCAGGGAAGAGTCTACCTACACCTCCAGCATTTACAATGAAGGATCCAGCAATTAAGACAAACTTCTATACCCGAGCTCAACAGCCATGGCTTGTTGAAGAATACCCTGAACGGCCAAGTCAACCTGATTACAGTTACTTTATTAAAACAGGAGACTGCAAATTTCACCATCCAAAGAATCAAACATCTAAGACAAACATGAGTGTTCTCAATGACAAGGGCCTGCCACTAAGACCAGTAAGTTTTTCTTCTGTCTAGATTTAAACGCATGTTGGTATTTCTTAGAAATTAATAGTTCTTGAGGCTTATGTCAATAAGATATTTAGCTGGGGTCTTAGAACACTTTTAATTTGCTAAATTGCCTTAGAAAATATCTGAATTCCCTCTGACTCTGTACAAGCAATTTCTTCAAGGAACACTTCTTAATTCCTTACACCGATGTTTGTTCAAGGTTGTCTGTTGACATAACAGTACTTGGCCAAGATAAAAGGGCTCTTCTTTTTTATTTTATATATTCTAACAGGTAATCTCAATTATGAACCAAATAGTAGTGAACTTGTGATTTGCATCCACAATTTATTTCTGTGTGTTTTATAAATGTAGGATCAAGCTGTCTGTTCATTCTACAGCCGTTATGGGATTTGCAAGTTTGGACCTGCTTGTAAGTTTGACCATCCAGAACATTATGACAACTCAGCTTCCTCTATTGGGTCTGTCTTTGATCAGCGCAACTCTGCTACATCATATGGCTCTAGGTGGCGAGGAAAGGAAACAGAAGTGGCTCTCTAATGCAGTAGTCTTTCGAAGAAGTTTTTGCTAATAGAAAACACAGGGCGTTTCCATTTTCTCTGACTTGAATCTCTATAGAGATAATCTTGCTAATGTTTTATATTATCCAAATAGGATTTTGTATATTATCCATATGCATGTTTTTAGATTAGATGAGGGTATATGGATGTTGATGCAGCAGTACATCACTAGGAACATTAACTTAATCAGGATATGCAACCCCTTTTCTCCCCTTGAATATCGTTCGAAGTTTTCATTTGCCTTTCCGCTATAGGAGTCTTTTTAGAGATTTATACGCATGTAGAAAATTTGAAAAACTTCTCGTCTTAGATAACCTAAATTTTTGAATATTGGAGTGAGACTAGTTCAGTTACATGAAGTGACATAGATAATAAGGATTAATATAGTTGATCCCCGCTAGTTTGGGATTGAGACGTATCTGCCAGTGTTTGTAGCTCCATATGATATTAAACTTGTTGGTATTTCAGTACAACGTAACCTAGAACATGAATTGGGTATGTTGTGCTTAATTCTTTTGAATCTATATATACATATATATATACATGTTTACCCGAAAAATTGGATAGAGTTAAATTTGTATATGATTCTAAGGATACGTGATATAACTTGATACAAATTGCAGAGTGAAATAGAAATATATATATTCTTTGATAGATGGAATGAAATATAAAACAGAGAAAAAGGAAATGTTGATGAACAAGGCAAAGTAAATGAGCCTAAAAGTGTTAATCTCTCTGAAGTTGCCTTTTTTTACAATCTATGCTTATGCTTACAAGGATTTCCCCCTTTATAGTAGAGGGATCATACTTTATCTATAAAAAATATATAGTGGAGAACCCATGATGAATTGTCTTTTCCTCGATTCCTGCCAAGATTCTCTCCGCTAGTGCGGTTGCAACGACCCTTGTCTGTGAGCTCGATACTGACTC